>CAEFZX010029033.1:0-12276 GCA_903066825.1 Alfaro cultratus
TATTTATATATATATATATATATATATAGTTTCCGGACCCACTTAGTGGGACTTCTGAGTTTTGATTAATTTAAAGAACGGAAAAAAGTTTGTCTTATGAATCCCTCAAAAGAGTGCTGATCAAATCCTGATAGGTTGTCCCCTTTACACTGAAAAAAAGCTGCTTCTTGAGAGGTCAGAAGAACAAACCCCACCAATGAGAGCTAACAATGGTAACACACCACTATTGTTCTGGTTTTGATGAAATATACAAGCGATGCCTCGCGTGTAATAAAAGTGTAGGCTTACGGGTTCAGGAAACTTTCAGCTCTGAATGCCCCACGTTGGTCCAGTTCAGTACCATGTTAACTTGCTTATAAACCTAACTAGCATCAAGGCTCATGCTAGCATTAAACAACACAAAGCTTGTTCCGGGGAACGGTAGTTTGTAGTTGTAGTTGTAATGAAAGAAGTACCAACACCTAAGATGAAGTTAGCTTACATGGGCCCAATAGGCCTGCTCGCTGTAGAAATTTCCAGATGATCAGAGGTTAGCTTGCTAATATTCTCTCAACCTCTGTGACACTGCTACCTTACTGAAAGCACGACTCACCGTCTTGGTTGTTCTCTGGATCAAACCGCTGTCCGCATCCCTTATTATAACACAAGACAGACATGGTGATGTTAGCAGCAAGTTTTAAACGGTGACCAAGACTTCTAACTTGGGAGTCTGTGTGAAAGATGCAGAGAGCTGTGCCGCTGCTGCCGCTTAGCTGCCTGTGTGCCGTTTCCCTGCTCTCACTTCCGGCTGTTGTCGGCTATGCTCGGCAAAACTCGGAGACCGCCCTCCACCTAGCTCCATCCGGAGAGCGTGGTCCCACATCAGCGTCAACTGATGCTGGCCGCTTTGAAACTTGCGATACAGCTCCATGGCACCACGGTGGCCACGGACTCTAACCTTGCAGCAAACGATCTATGACTGCTATAAGGTCAATTTACCATTGCACACATCCCTCTGCACCCCGGCGTCCATCAGTCAGGTGCATGCGACTGGGGCAATATTTGTTTAGTTTTATGAGGACGGCTGCATTCTAGCAGTCAGCCTCCTGTTGGAAAAAATGTTTGCAAATGATTTTTGTTCTGTTGTCGCGCTCGTCTATTTTTGCGCGTCTTGCATTGCTTTATTACTCTTTTTCTAATTTTAACGGTCAAGGAGCATGGGAACGGATTTACTTTCACTGACCACATCTGTTTCGTCAAAAGGTAGGACACTTTGCAATTTGTGATCACATCTACACAGAGTATCGCAACTGGAGCGGCATGCTGTCGCTTGAAACTGCCATAAACTCATGGATTTTTGCACAACGGGGAGCTTTGCTGGAGCCGCATCAGAACTGGAGACGATAAGTGTCCCCCCAACATCTCCTGGGACCGTCTCTCTCTGGTAGGTTTCTGTCGTTAAATTATGATTAGGTCTAAGCTGGTTTTGAGATTGATGTCATGTCAGTGCAACACAATTAGTCTGAGTCGTGTGTAATTGCCCTTTTCTCGCTTTATTAATAAACTATGTATGGAATCTCAGGAGTATTTTAAAACACATGTTAAAATATCAATAAATTGCAATCAAAACATATCCAATTGGTTTTGGAATAAAGTGATATGAATGAATCTGTCAAAATGAATCTGTTACAACAATATCTGGGCAATTAAATTTCTAAATAGGGTGACTTTTGAAAAACATTTCTTTGTAGTACTGTCGTCTTAAACTAATTACAAAGACTAAAAATAAATGTTAACAATTGTTTCTGAAAGCTTTATTTTTTGTTTTTTGGCAAAAATAAAGATTTTTATTTTTTTTTTTGCCAAAAAGCTTTATTTTCTGTTAACATGAAGAGTGGGCCTGGGCCAGTGATTCTCAGGGCATGATAATTCTTTCATGGTATCAGTTTTTATTAAATCATTTTAAACAAAAATAAATCATATAAAACTGCTCATAGTAAAAAAAGAAAAAGTGCCCCCTTTTCTTCAGATTTCTTTCTTTTTTTTTTTTTTTTCACTCTTAAGTTCCAGATTTTCAATAAAATGTTAAAACAGACATGTCTTAACATGTAAATGCAAAGAGAAGGTTTTAAAGAAACCCTTTTATTAGGGGCAAAAAAGGTATACAAACCAACCTGACAAACCAACGGATTCACACATTATGAATCCGTCTTGAACATGGAGTAACTTCCACATTTGCGATTCCATTTCAGTGGCAACACCCTGCAGTTGTTACTGCCTGAACCCGCAAAATTAAGAAATCCCTTCATTTGTGTTGGCACTATAGGTTGCTTTTCATTTTTAAGACCTGGACGATTTGCCGTAATTGATGGAACGGCTCTCTAACACACACTTAGATTGTGAAGGAGGACAATGACCCAAAACACAGCAGCAACTCTGAATGCTTAAAAACACAAAAGAAACATTTTGGAGTTTCCTAATCAAAATTGAGATTTGATTGTGATCTTGTGACATGACCTAAAACAAGCTGTTCATTCTTAAAATTTATTTTTTTGCCAAATTGTTTAAATTGTGATGAAATAAGAAAAAAAAAAGGCAAAAAAGAGTGGGCCAAAATTCCACCACAGAGATAAAAGAGAGTCATTGCCAATTATTACAAACAGATGAAAAAATGCTTTTCCACTTAGGACCTGGTTGAATTGAATAGCATTGTTTCTTACCTTAATAAAAAAAAATTTAGTTTCAAATACTGTAAATGTTTTGGTTATCTAATTATGACTGAGATTAAAAATAGTTTGATGATCTGAAATATTTATGTGTGATGACAAAGCAAAAACAGAAGAAATTGGACAAATACTTTCTTCCCAGCAAGGTAGTGTCCATGTTTTCCAAGATGAAAATATTTTCAGCTGACCATGACTTTCTATATAGCAAAGTAGAAGCCTTTTCTCCACCAGTTTGGCCTGTGCAGCAACAGGTGGGGGATGAACAGGTCTGCATTACCTCATTCTTTAGACAGCTAGAAAAAAAAAAACTTTTTCTGGCATGACATTATAGGAATTTTAAACCATAAGCATGGTACTATGGTAAATTTTAACTGTTTCAGAAACAATGACATAGTCACAAGTAATAAATGTAATGCAGCCTTCTCAGCTGACACAGCAACATGTAGGGGAGGGGCAGTGCTACACTACCCCTCAAGCAGCCAAACAAAAACTCTGGTGTTTGGCAGTTCTTCTAGCATCTCAGTAAAAGAGCTTCCTTTGACAACAATGAAAATGAGCATGTTCAAACTTCTATCATTTTAATACCATGGTATCTTCATACCAGAAACAAACCCATAACTTAAGGAGATCTCATTTTATCATTTTCAGAAGTCGGTGTCAAAATGCAAGCCACTGTTGTACGGCCAACCGTTCTGTCATTAACACAGGAAAAATCTGTTCTCCTGAAATGTCTTTGTAAGTTTTTATCTTATAATGATTTTTAAAATCTTTTGCGTAGACATATCTAAAACATTTATCAACTAAATTCAGGTCTGTTCTTTGTCATTTTTTGTTTTTTCTTCAACAGGATGTCTCAGTGATGGAATATTGATGAAGCTTAATCTGTGGGGAAATATGCTTTCTCTACCTTTTTTTCTTTTCTTTTGTTTTGTTTTATGCATATTCCTCTGTTTACCCAACATCCAAGCCCAGTTTTTATCCCCACCTAGAGCAGGACAAGGCTTGTTGCTCTTCACCCAGCCATCCTATAATGCTACAATCTTTGAGAACTCAGCAGTAAGAACCTATATCAGAAGTGAGGTGAAAATGGGCATCACTCTTGTGCCATCCTGGCCTTTAGACTTGAAATATTCAATTGAGTCTGGAGACACCGATGGTATCTTTCAAGCTGAGGAGTTTGTAATGGGAGATTTTTGTTTTTTACGTATAAGCACTAAAGGAGGCAACGGTGCCACGCTGAATCGGGAGGTACAGGACAATTACACTCTGTCAGTCAAGGCATCTGCCCATATCGGTCTGGAGGCCTTGGTCACTATATTTATCAAGGTCTTGGACACAAATGACCTCCGACCACTTTTTTCTCCAACCTTCTATTCATTTGTTGTTTCTGAAAGTGCACCAATGGGCACCAGCATTGGACGGGTAACAGCCACAGATGCTGACATTGGCTCCAATGGGGAATTCTACTACTTCTTCAAGAACAGAATAGAGCTCTTTGCCGTTCATCCAACCAGTGGGGTCATAACCCTCACAGGTCCACCCAGGATAGACAAAAGAGAAAAATTTGAACTGGAGGTGCAGGTGGTTGACAGAGGAATGAAACTCTATGGAAATAATGGCATCAGCAGCACTGCTCGGTTAGTCTTAACTGTAGATAGGGTTAATGAATTTGCTCCTGTTCTCAGCGCAGTAGCAGTTGCTCCGTCTTTGATAGACAAGGACCTCATCTATGCCGTACTGACTGTGGAGGATAAAGATGAGGGGTTATCTGGGGACATAGAGTGGGTTTCCATTATTGAGGGAGACCCTTTTGAACAGTTTGTCATTGAGAGATTAGCTTTTGGGAACAAATATAGGGTTAAATCCTCAGAGTTGATCAATTGGGAAACATATCCCTATGGCTGCAACTTAACTTTCCAGGCCAAAGACAGAGGTATACCTCCAAAATTTTCCAATACCCAAGTTGTTCAGTTAGTGGTTACAAAGCAAGACCCAGTATTGGCAAACTTTGAGAAAGATGTTTATGTAGTCAAGGTGAGTGAAATAGCTCCCCCAGGCACTATTGTGGAGGTGGTGAAAATATCCCCAGCTCCTCTGAGTGTCAATTACAGTTTCAGGAGCCTCTCAGATCCAATGTACTTTGATATAAACCCCTTGACTGGGATTATTATGACCATAAGGCAGCTGACAAAGATATCCCAGGATTTCATGGAGATGGAGGTAGTTGATTATGTCAGTCAACAGCAAGCAAGGGTTCAAATTAACATAGAAGATGCAAATGATAACTCTCCAGTGTTCAGCAAGCCATCCTATGATATTTCAATTAATGAGAGCTTACCTATGGGGACTGTTGTTCTTGTGGTGTCTGCTGTGGACAGTGATAAAGGAGAAAATGGATATGTAACTCACACAATCAATGGTGAGGAGTCTATTCCATTTAGTATAGACCAGGACACAGGGGAGCTGACGATCACAAGAGATCTGGATTTTGAGTCCTCAGAGGATATTTATATTTTTGCAGTGCGAGCTTCTGACTGGGGTTCACCCTACAGAAGAGAAACAGAGGTAAATGTTACCATTCGGGTGGTAAATGTTAATGATAATAAGCCTGCTTTTGAGAAGGTTTCTTGCAGAGGCATGATAAGCCGTGATTTTCCAGTGAACCAGCCCATTGTTACTTTGTCGGCCATAGATATAGATGAAGTTGGAATGGTGAGGTACAAGATACTGTCTGGGAACGAGTTAGACAATTTTGAATTAAATCCTAACTCAGGAGCTTTGACACTGAAAAGATCGTTTTCATCAGACAGTTTAAAAAATTCTATATTTAACCTGAAAGTGGCTGCAACAGATGGTGAGATGTCGTCCGATCCGACATTTGTTAATATATCAGTGGTGAGAGGCAGGATTCCACCCAGTGGGTTCACCTGCAAAGAGACCAGGGTAGCCCAGTTTCTTGCAGAGAAAATGGTCTCCAAGGCATCTGCAATGGCTAAACCAAGATCTGATGAAAGATACATAGACCTTTTCTCTACAAACAAACAAGCTCCACAGTTTGAAGCTCTGCCTACAAGCATTCTTGTGCGAGAGGATCTGAGTCCTGGCTCCAGCGTTTTTCAGGTGCGGGCACGAGATGCTGACATTGGTTTTAACGGTCGTGTTCTTTTTTCTATTTATGATGGTAACAAAGAGAACAACTTCAATATCAACATGGAGAATGGCCTGATAACTGTTTTGCAACCACTGGATCGTGAGCGACAGGATCGCTATTTTCTGAATATTACCATCTATGATCAGGGAATTCCTCAGATGTCCAACTGGAGACTGCTTACAGTGATCATTGAGGATGCAAATGACAATAATCCTCAATTTTATCAAGACAGTTACTCTGCCATTGTTTCAGAAAACGCAGACCTTGGCACGGAAGTAATTGCAATTACTGCTTTTGACAGGGACATAGGTCACAATGGACAGTTCTCCTTTAGAATCCTCACCAGTGTCCCTCAGTTTGGTATTGACAGTGAAACCGGAAGTGTATTTGTTGCAAGTCAACTGGACAGAGAAGTACATCCTCTATTCATACTGAAGGTTGAAGTGAGAGACAAGGCCGAAAGAGGCACCCGAAGGTCATCAGTAACTACTCTAAGCATAATAGTGGAGGACATCAATGACTGCTCTCCAGCTTTCATCCCCAGCAGTTACATTACCCGGGTACCAGAGGATCTGCCGCCTGGAACTGTGATCACTTGGGTGCAGGCTCAGGACCCAGATGTTGGACCTGGTGGACAAGTCCGATATTCATTGATCAATGACTTCAATGGCACTTTCGAGGTAGGTCTTGTCTGAGTACGCATAATCTATAATGTTTTGTGCAGCAGAGCATCATTATTGACATGTAAAATTTCACTGTTTCCCATGTAATTAGCAGAAATTAATCAATGATAATTAAATCTATTTCCATTTGTGAATCTGAGGAATATATGTATTTTTTAAAAGCCCCACAGAGTGAGCTCAAAATCAAGAGATATTTTAATAACAATTTCCGCAGCCCAGAAAAATGTCTTGAAATCTTATCACATTTTGCAACTGGTTCATGTCTCTTTCAGTCTCAAAAAACCTATTTTTTATGCACAAAATAAAAAAATAGAACACATACCATAAATCCCTATTAGGAATGCATACGTATAGTTTTATTCAAGATTTTTCTAATATTTAAAAGGCAGTTGATGAAAAATATGACTGTGCCCAATAAAATTCTCTGTGCAGATCAGTGCTGTGACCGGCATACTGAGGATAAACAAGGAGCTAGACTTTGAGACAAAACAGTTCTTTAACCTAACTGTTGTGGCAGAAGACAGAGGAATCTCAAGCCTTCGGAGTGTCACATTTGTGGAGATTGAGGTGCGTAAAAGAGTCGCACATAATTGGCTTATGCCACTGATAGCAAACAAACAACATAAATCCACACACTTTCTTCTGTTCCAAATTAAAATCAACTATCACTTTTCTTCAGGTGGCGGACGTCAATGAAAATTTGTATGCCCCCTACTTCCTTGACTTTGCTGTGAAAGGTTCAGTAAAGGAGAACTCTCGCACAGGAACAAGTGTCCTGACAGTCATTGCTAAAGATGATGACAGGGGACGAGATGGCGTCTTGAAATACTCTGTCCGTGGAGGCAGCGGACTGGGCACTTTTACCATCGACGAAGACACAGGTGTGACACTGGATCAATTTTGAAGCCTATTTATGTGAAGTGGAAATCCAATAATGTGCAGCATAATGCTTAGAATACAGATAACTAAATGAATTGCAAATGGGGAACCTTCCCAGGTCATAAGCCTGTAATGATGAGTTCCACATTTGAATGATTGCTGTTCCGTTTTGCATTTTTCATTACTTTTATGCTTTTTTTTTTGTAAGTGATGAAACAGCCTAACCTTATGACCTCAAGTTTCTTATGGAAAAAAAAAAAAAACACAAACAAAACAAAAAATACATATTAGGGGTAGAAAGTTAGGACAGTGTGTTGTACAGCCATAGTGAGTGTATAGCAGTGACCTCACACAGGAGCTGTGTACTGGGAGATCATTATTGTAATGATGGCAGCATGGTAGCGACAGTCGCTGGGCCTCAGGCAGCACCATATAACTGATCTAGTGCTGTGCAGATAACAGTGATCAAGGGTGTCCTGCGCAGCAGCCCACCGTTTCTAAGTATTGAGAAATAAGTGTGACTTATTTAAGAGGCATGACCCAGAATGAGAAGGTACTTGAAATACAGTAGGTGCAAGATAATGCAATAATTTTTCTATGAAGAATCGTTGCAGGATCTTGCCAGTACAGCATCTAATGTATGTCACTGGAGGTTTAAGACCTATTTTTCTGCATCTCTCTCCATGCTGGTGAAACATTTAAACTGGGTTTGTTCAGTTCTACTTAACTGTGGAGCGCTCTGGGAATGGATAAGACTTTTTATACATTTGCTGGTTTTTAATCTTGCTGTTGTCACAGCCAATGTACAAAAAAATAGCTAAAGTGAGAATAATAAGTAATTGTAACTTTATTATTAAAAGATGTCTGTCAGTCCTCTGCTTGCTAACATGCTCCTCTGAAATGTGCAAGAAGAAAACCTAAACAGAAATGTTATGTATTAGATGTGACTTATTCAGTGCTTGGTATTTTTAATTTATGGTATCCAGTTTAGCATGCTTTAAAGGCTCTTTCTATTTCAAAACATAAAAATATTGCTCTCTTGTTTTGACATTTTCATGGCACCTATACAGGACTTGTATGTTTCAAAGTATTTGGCAGTTTGTATTGGCAGACATCATAGAACTGATTAATGAAATTAATTAGCTTATGATTTATAAAGCTGCATATGCGGATCAAAAGTTCTGCATAAGCAGTGGCAGTACAGTGAAATACTAATTGAAAAAATAAGTATCTATTAATATTTCAGCTCTGAACTTTTGCATGCATTAAGTGGCACAAATAGTGTTTTCTCTAGTGCCCTTTTCCCCTTACCTTATGTTGCACTACTGTATATAAACTACACTGGAAGCATATATTGACATTTAACGGAGCTAATTATTATTGACTGTAGTTGAGAGTGAAACAGATGGACAGAGAGAGTGACTCTCAGTTAACTTTTCTAAAAACAACATGCATTTTTTTCAGATTATAACTCTACCTATTAAGAATAAAAGCTAGTCAAGCCACACTAACACTCAATGCAGGTATGAGTTTTTCCTTTGTTAAATCATAAATTAACTGTAATAAATTCACACCAAGGTCTGATTACTACATGTTGAATCCTGAAAGTACTTAAGCATAACCTGTCTGCCAGGACGAAGTAGGCAAATACTGTAAGTCTCAAAAAGCAACACATCATGAAAAATGCAAAGGCAAATCCTTTTTCCGACTATATTTACATATGCAGTCTCAGATGTTTACTGTCTAGTTTGTGCTCATAAAGAAACAATGTTGGAATACATGGAAGAAGCCCTACTTGGAGTCATCATTCACTTTGGTGTTAAAACCTCAGTGAGGAACATCACAGACAGTGAGAACGTTTATTGAGTGCAGATTTTCCAGGGGAAATCAAACTGCTTGTTAGAGCAGAAACTAAAGGGAGAGAGGAGTGGAAGTGAAAGTGAAGAGAGGAAGGAAGAGGATGCAGGAGGGAGTCTGGAGTGCATAAAAAGTGTCAGAAGAAAATACAGCTTTCTTCCTTCCAGGTTCTTTTATGTTTTTTTTCTAATCTTGGAGTTATTTGTTGTTTTTCTCCCCTAATATAATAAGCATAAAAAATACCAAAGCCATTTTGTGTCAAATGAAAAGGTTGAACAAGGACATGTATAATTTGATTTATCTCATTGTGCTGAAGAAGTCAGCTGTGGACAGCACTTTGGTCTGTCCTTCTATGGTGCATTTTGCTGCCGTATTGAGTCCCTGATCTGGCTGCATGTGAATCTGGCTCTCACTGACAAACTAAGTATATGAAGAAAAGGGGATTTAGACAGAGAGAGATAGAAAAAAAAAATGAAACAAAGAGAAAATCAGAAGGAATGAGGTCTTGTGTTTAGGTTCTTTTAACATATGTCTTATATCAGCCCTGCTCTTAGTTTCAAAAAAGGCTCTTTGATGCATTATGTAGGGCATGACGCCTTGGTTGTCTGGAGTATTTTCCACTGATAAAGGCCTTCTATTCCTCTATTTGATATTTAGATGTTTCTTCCATGTCCATTAAGGCACTGATGAAAAAAACATGGTCACTTTATCAACAGAAATGTAGGATCCTTTCTGGCTTATATCCAAAGCTGGCTGAACTTTAAACAAAAATTTGTATTCCTGTCATTGGGCAGGGAGGACTAAAGCTTCCCAATTTCTCATTGGACATCTGTCAGGAGCTCCTCCATTAGTGCACTTTGCAAGCTCCATATTTGTCACAGTCAAGATAAAGTACTTGTTAAGTCACATGGAGACACATTTAAGAAGCATACATTTCACATTTATTAAAAATTAATGGGCTGCACTTTCATATTGCATGCAAAGCAGTTTCTCAAGAGAAAAATTATGACAATATTTTTTAATCAGTCTTGGCATTGATCATTTGCTAGCATTAATTAGATAGTTAGGTCGCTAACATGTTTCTCATGGATGGGGATGTAAACGAACCTGATGGATGGATTTAAAACCTTGCTGGGCTGCACAACTTCTGGATTAGAGAATGTGGCGTGACCCTTCAAATTTTTTTGTCCACTCTTTCAAGTGGGTTATTTATGGTGAGAATGGAGGCTGTCAAGTCCGATTCATATTGAATCTGGTGAATGGTGGCTGTCGGTTTTAAAGTTCAAAGAGCTTTTGAAAGAGCCGGCTCTGTTTTCCTTGTCTCTCTGTCGGGACTATTTGACAGCGATGAGATGTGTTTTGAAAAGGACATGGTCAAGGACGACAGGGCAAGCATGTGTCTAAGCAAACACTTTTGCTATGCATTGCATGTGTCCTGGGTTGGCTGCTTGGTCCTAATTAATTGATGGTTTCCCCATTATTAACACCTGATTTGTCTGAAAGTACATGGAAAGTTTGTGGCTGACTAGCAAAGTCAGAGAAGAGACGTATAATAAATAATATATATTAAGTTTTATATAAATTTTATTGAAGATGATTGGAGTTCAGGATAAGTATTAGAGATACAATGATGAGTCTTGTCTTGGCTGATAATGACTGCTAGCTTTGTTTGAGGGCTTACCTGCTCACTCCAGTTTTGGCCAGTTCTGTGTCATGATTTTTTTTCATAGTGTTTGTAATTTTAAATCCTTCATAAAACTAAGGAATTACAAGATCTTATTTGTTTTGTTTTGTTTTTAACTCGAAAATAATTATCAAACTGTTGGTTGATGAAACAAATATTTTGGGAGTTTTTAGTTTTGGTTCATTTACTGCATACGAAACTAAAATTTTGCATAAATTTTGTAGGCTGCAGATCACAATCAAGAGATAATTTACACTAAGTTGGCTGATTCAAATCTCTCGTTGATTGATTGGTGCATCTTCAGTATGTATGAAAAGGCCTTTCTGCCATGATTATGCTTTTCAGCACATGATTTTACACTGTCACATTACACTGATATAATCTTAACAGTGTTATACATATAATATTAGGTAACATACCAACTGTTTTTAAACTGAGTAGTTAGATTTCGGCACATAATTGTATAATTGTGCAAAGATAGTGTTTACATTTAATGGTGTTGCCTCCAAGTCCGAGGCCAGGGTCTTGAGCCGGAAAAGGGTAGAGTGCCTTCTCCAGGTCGAGGGGGGTGTCCTGCCCCAAGTGGAGGAGTTCAAGTATCTTGGGATCTTGTTCACGAATGAGGGAAGAAGGGAGCGGGAGATCGACAGGCGGATTGGCGCAGCGTCTGCCGTGAAGCGGGCGCTGTNCGATTTACCGGTCGATCTACGTTCCCACCCTCATCTATGGTCATGAGCTTTGGGTCATGACCGAAAGAACGAGATCGTGGATACAAGCGGCCGAAATGGGTTTTCTCCTTAAGGTGGCTGGGCTCTCCTTTAGAGATAGGGTGAGAAGCTCAGTCATCCGGGAAGGACTCAGAGAAGAGCCGCTGCTCCTTCACATCGAGAGGAGCCAGTTGAGGTGGCTCGGGCATCTGGTCAGGATGCCTCCTGGACGCTTTCCTGATGAGGTGTTCCGGGCACGTCCCACCGGGAGGAGGGGAAGACCCAGGACACGCTGGAGGGACTATGTCTCCCGGCTGGCCTGGGAATGCCTTGGGATTCCCCCGGAGGAGCTGGAAGAAGTGGCTGGGGAGAGGGAAGTCTGGACCTCCCTTCTTAAGCTGCTACCCCCGCGACCCAACCCCCGGATAAGCGGAAGACAATGGATGAATGCATGGATGGATGGATGGTGTTGGATTCATATGGGTTTTTCTGTGGCCTATGTCAATACACAATTTGTGGATAGTCTCAGACAAATATATATATATATATATATATATATATATATATATATATCTATATATAGAGACACACACACAGAGAGAGTGTGGAG
>CAEFZX010029035.1:0-21142 GCA_903066825.1 Alfaro cultratus
AATTATCTAGATTATTAACAAATTCATACAAATTATATAATACATTTTTCTTATGTTTACTGTGTCTGCTCCACCTGCAGCTCCTCTACATTGACCATGCACCTCGTAGTTTGTGCATGCTAACTAATGCTTTAGTAAAGTTGTGAAGCCTGTTGCAAAAAACCAAGCACATTACTTTTCCTCCACCTTATGAGGAAAAATAATTATTAAAAAGGTTGCTCAGCCATGACTATTAAGCTGATCTTACTTAGGAATGTTTCTGTTTTACTTCAAAATGATGCTAATTAGTTTTATGTCAGCAGCAGGGAATCACTCATGTCTAATCCCTTGTACAGAAAAAGCTGTTTGTCCGAGTGAGGATTTAGGCAAAGGCACTATGTAATTCCCACCGGATTCTCCAGGAGTCACAGAAACTATGAATCAAATTGGAAGTGATCACTGAGAACACAGGGAAACCTCACAAAGGAAAGACTCACTAAGCTAATTCAAACCAATGAATGACCAGCCCTGTACAATTTTTTAACCACCTTTAATTATTAAAACATTTCAGTTGTCAGCAAGATTTCTAATAACATGGCTCGTTTAAGCTACTCGAGATCCTGGATATCTTCACAAAGCCCATGACGAATAAAGTGATGAGCATCAGCTGTCAAACACTGCCGTGAAAAACTGCCACAGCTAAAAATGGTCTTCTTATTATTTCTGTTCGTGTATTGAGTCCCACAGCTCCCAGAGAAAGATGTAAAATGAGCTGCGCTTATGTAAAACTTGTGTGTTAAGAATTAGTATAATGTGAAAACCATGGAAACCAGCAACCTTGTACCTCAAACGACATGGTTACCTGGGTGATGAATGTTGCGCCAGGTGCCGCAGGAAGAAAGATGTGCTTCTGTGAAAGTTAGAAATTTACTCACTGAGACCAGAGGAAAGCTCGAGTGTGACAGTACATTTAAAAAAAAAAATCCCAACCTAAATTATTTTTGTAATTTCCATACTGGTAATCATTTTCTAGCTTGTAAAACACTTGTTTTCTGCTTTTTAATAAAATAAGTGCAGCATCGAGTTAAACTAGTGCAGAGCTAACAATAATTCAAACACTGCAGTGATTTCACTGAAGACCTAAACATCCAACTCAAGTATTTGAAAAGGAAAATTCTGCAGGTCTTTGTGCCTCCTATGTTGAGTAGAATTGTCCATTTGTCCAATAAAAAGTGAGAATTTATGTGCATCTCATTACACTAGTTAGCAGATTACTTGCTAAATCTAAGTCCAAACTTTGACTAAGTCTCTGCAAAGTATAATTTTTCTCTTTACTGAGCTTTTTGGATATGGACTTACATGAGATTTAGATCAGTTCCACTTTACCAAACAAGTGGCCTTTATTTGATTTTTTTTTTTTGATAGCTTTATGTATTTTCCAGAAACATAGTCCCATTTTTAGTACAATCAAGTACCTATGTTACCTTCCCTTAAGATGAAATAGCTGTATCAAAAACAACTTAATAAACTTGACTTTGCCCTGCGACAGACTGGCGACCTGTCCAGGATGTACCCCGCCTCTCGCCCGAAAAGTTTGCTGGAGATAGGCACCAGTATTTGAAACCTTTGACATTGCTTATTTATCTTTCTTTAGTAGTACTGACCTCTACCTCTCTCAGTGGTCTTTCATCCCTTGTCAGCACAGGACATGTTTTACTGCACCATCTTCAGCCAGCACCTTTTCAGTGTATTTTGCTTTTGTTGACACTCACATGTATTTTGTTAATGCTCACAGTCAGTACTAAAACTGGCCATCTCTAGGACAGAGTACAGTGGATATACACAATTGTTATACACAATTATTTGTTGGAACAGATGCCACCTTTAGGCATCTGAAATGGTACCCAGTGATGAACCAATGATGCACCGCTCTCTTCGTCATGTATTGGCAGATTCCTTGTGATTTTCCAATGATGTCACAGAAGGAAACATTGTGTTTGAGGAGTTACCTTAAAATATTTCCACTGCATTTCACTCAGAAGTTGTGGATTAACTAGAAGCTTACAAACCTTGACATAGTCAATGGTAGTGCATGCAAACTTCTTACTTTGAAGAAAATAATCAAAAGATTTTTTTTATACATATAAAAAAATGTGTGATCCTTCACTGTACAGTTTGCTTTCTTAAGAATTGGAAACCTCACTCCGTTTCGCCACTTCAAAGGCGACCTCAAGTGTTCGAGATGCTAAAGAAATGTGTCAACCACATGAACCTGACATTGTCAAGAGCCTTCAGTGTCTCAGAGTGAATCTTGTGAAACTCTTGGTGCAGGGTGACATTGCTTTAAAAATGTGATTGATTGATCCTTTATATTAGTGTTGGTTCATTTTTCTTCTTTTTTTTGTTTGGTTGTTTACTTAGAATAGTGATGCATTTTGCTAACTCTTTTATTCATTTTGACCTTTTAAAACAGAAACCTCTTGCTAAATCTTGAATGAATGGATATGCACTGCAAAAGAAGCAACAATCCAGAATGGCCTTTTTTTCTAGGGTGCATCTTGTGAATTCATATATGATTTTAACCTTTTGCACCCAGTCAGGGTAAAACGACATGGGTCACAACTTGCCAGCTGAGAGATGATGAAGACGTGCTAACACGCTGCCTTCAGTGTCAGACATGACATGCATGAGGAAGAACCCAGAGGTTGTGATTCACACCTCTTAGTCTGTCTGCCTGTGTGTGATGTGGTGTGTAACCATCAAGGTTTTTTCAGTGAGCTCGTGCTGTAATAACACTTTCTGTTTGGTTTTTATAGAAATGCCAATAATTGGTGCTGAGTGTAAGTAGAGTTTTGCTGCACGTCAAATGTATTTATCTGCTCCAAAGGGACAGACACACAAGTCACTTAATTTAGTTAACAACGAAACACTGACCTTTCGTTCGAGCCTTGAGGCCGCAAAATGAGTCACATGACAGCCTAGATATTTACAGTGCTTCTCATCACTAGCCTTGTCAAATCACAGCACACTTCACTGCTGCCTACGAGGCCCAAGGCTGGACTTCAGCTATGCAAGCTGATGCATAGGTGGACTTTTTTTCATGCTTTAGCTCCTGCGCTCCTCAAGCTTGTGTAACACAGACATCATGAGGGTATTCTGGGACATTAATGCACATTAGCATGCATTTGTGGCAGCTTGCGTGAGTACGTTTGCATGAGAAACGGCAGAGCGAATCATAAAGGAACACCGTTTGCAGGACCAATGCATTTCAGACTGATGATTCTGGAGAGAATCCAGGACAATTTCTTAAGTTGTAAAACAAATACATCTGTAAAGATCAGGAGTCTTTTGAGAGCTAGCTTCTCAGCATAAATTGGAGGGCTTGATTTTCTGTATCTTTTTTGGAATTGAAGACCTTGCAACTAAATTTAAAATATCCTGGGCTAAAATAAGTATGAAAATATTTGTGAATATATTGTTTTTAGGATGCTCTGTTTTTCTGTCTAAAAGCTACATACAGTTTTCACTATTTACCTTAAACATTGAATGTATATTTTTCTCCCGAAGGATGGGTTTAATTACTTTTTTTACCTGTCTTCCTGACTTTTATAACAGATACAGATAATTCCAGTTGCTACTTTCCTCAGAAATATAGCTGTCAAACTAAAAGTGGAGCAGTAACTGCTTGGAATGAAGATAATTTTGACCTTCTTTCCCATCCAACTCGCTCTCGGTAGAGCCAATTGTTAGATTAAATAATTCTGAAGCTGCACCACTGTTCATTTCACTTGGGAATATCTGAGACATTGTCCGACACCCCTTGGGCTGTCGGATTACTTTTCAGAGAGCAGCTATTCAAGGGGAAGAGGTGAAGGGAACTACTGCGACAAGTACAAAATGTCTGCATGCTACAAGCCACTACAGAAAGACTTTATATTTAGTACTTATGCATAATAATCATGAACAAATCTGTAGAGTTCTGACATATTAAATACTCTACATCTATTGTTTACATTTCTGTTATCCAGCATCACCTAATAGAGGTGTAGTGATAATATATGACATTCAATTAATAATATTAAAAAATGTGGAGATCCAGTTTGAAAGGGTTTGAAAAACTGGTGCAGGGGTGAAGTGTGTGAGAACTCATCAGTCCTCGACTTTACATAATGGTCTAGTCATGAGCCGATCCAAGATTTTCATGGTATGAAAACTTACAGAATTACAGTTTGTCCTTATAACAATATTTGGAGAGAACTAAAAAAATGGCTAACATCATCTTATTTCTTTTATTTCAAACAAATAAGTAACAATTGTCCGCTCTGCTGCTAGAAAACTTCAGATCAGGAAGTTATAGCGTGCAACATAGATTTAAGCAAAATGTAAAATAAAAACCCACTAAGCTTGTTGTTTTCAATTGCTTATTACACAGACCACTATACTTTTTTGTCTAGCTTCTTAATTAGTAGAGCTTTGTGCGAGGGTAGATATATTGCTGGCTGTTTAAGAAATATGAAGCTAATGGAATTATTAAACAGTGAAATTATTTCCACAGCATGAATGTGCTTTTTTAATCTGAAAATATTTCCAAACAGTCAATCTTTTGCATCATGTAATCAAAAGAAAAGTTAAACAACATTCTTTCGGCCAGTCAGCACAGCTTCTCCTTCTGTGGGCTAAAATAGGTATGAAAATATTTTCATGCCTATGAAAATATTTGCTGATTGACCTGGTAGAAAATCTACCAGAGACAATCCAAGTGAGCGGAAGGAACCCCAAACTGTGCATTAGGCAAGATTTTTTTTCCCAGTGGAATTGCACAGGAAGGTAATGGTCAGGCTGGTTTAGTAGAGGCTGACGGTTAATTTTTAGATACTATATAGACACTGAATTTAACATGCTCAGAATTTTAAAGAGGGCATTATAATTTGTTGACTCTGATGTTGTGTTGGGGTGCACAGTGGCACAGTTGGTAGCACTGTTGCCTTGCAGCAAAAAGGGTTCGATTCCCGGCCCGGGGTCTTTCTGCACGGAGTTTGCATGTTCTCCCTGTGCATGCGTGGGTTCTCTCCTGGTACTCCGGCTTCCTCCCACAGTCCAAAAAACATGACTGTCAGGTAAATTGGTCTCTCTAAATTCTCCTTAGGTGTGTGTGCATGGTTGTTTGTCCTGTCTGTCTCTGTGTTGTCCTGCGATAGACCGGCGACCTGTCCAGGGTGACCCCCGCCTCTCGCCCAAAACGTTAGCTGGAGAGGCACCAGCACCTCCCGACCCCACTAGGGGCAAGGGTGTAAGAACATGGATGGATGGATCTGTTGTGTTTTCTTCTGATCTTTCTAAAAGAAGCATGGGGTAAAGGAAAAAACTGCCTGTCATTTGTTTCCATCTTTGTGTTTCTTCTAACTTAGAGTGATCTTACCACCCTCTGCCAACCAACATATTATAATATTATAGGACATTTTTGTGGTTTAAAAACTTTTATGAACTTGGCATACCTTAATAATATTAACTGACTCAGTTAATATTATGAGTCAGTTAATACTCATAATATTAGTATTTAAACTTTATGTTAGTTTAAAGGGACATAAACTACCCCTTTATGTCTTTACTGACATAAAGTAAAGACAGTATATCAGTAAAGACATAAAGGGTTAGTTCTTTATGTCAGTAAAGGGTTAGTTACTAACTAATAGGGTTAGTTTTTATGTCATGTTGACAGCAGATATTGGTTCATGAACTGTATTCTCTCTAAATAATTTAATGAAATTTAACCCAGCTATAACTTAAAACAACAGTACAGCTTCAAGTTGCATATTATATAATGCATACTAGTTTTTATTGTTTTACTGATTCAGACAAAGACGATGCCAGTAAAGCAGTGACAATACAGTAAAATCTAAATATGTGGAGATGTTTATGACCATTTGAATATGTCACTTTTGCCTGCACAGTTAAACAAACAGGAGAACCTAACATAGTTGCAGACTTCGAAAAAGATCAAGTGTTTTTCAGTATCATATCAGAAACTATAATAATTTCTTTCAGCATTTTGCCATCTTTAACCTGTGATTAATCTTAAAGACACACCTTGACAGCTCTTTTAGGTGCCACGTAGCAGAAAAACAATTTCGCTGTAGCTCGGAGGGAACCTCGGCTGCCATTAATCTGAGAAGAAATCTTTGCTGGGCCTCTCATACACCATTTCAGAAGTTGGGAGGGGTAAGGCAGGGAGAGGCGGGGAGGGTGGTAGGCCACTTGGTGGTCCAGTGGACTGGAAAATCTTGCAGGCCTCTGGCTGGAAGTTAGTGCATAGCTATGTACGCTGGAGCTAATGTGGCCACTGGCTCATTGGAGCTCTGATTTAAGGAACGCTGTGTAACACGGCCAAATGCCTCAGTAAAGACGAGTGTCAGAGATAAACCACTGAGGCCAGTGAAGCAAAGTGAAGAAATCGCTCCCCCTCGTCTCTAATGGCAAATCCATAAATTTGAGTTAGGCAATGAAAAAAAACAACAACAAAAAAACCACAGATTTTTTAATAAGTATAGCAAACAGGCAGAAACTAACAAGAGAGGTGGTCTGAGAAAAGAAGACTGTATCATCCAGTCAAATGCAGGGCGCTCTCAGCCTGCTGCAACAGGAGCTGCTGACAGGTTGGTCATCAATGAAAGGAGGCGGAGAAAGAGGAAAACAGAACAAGAGAGGGGAAAGAAGGGAAAGGAGAAGAGAGAAAGGAAGGGAAGCTGACAGATTCACCCCACCTCCCCTCCAGCGCCCCCACCGTCCACAGCAATCAAGGAGGTGAGGACACAGAGGGGAGGAGAGGAGCTTCAAGCTCAGCTGCATGTCAACCCAATCATTACATCACATGACCATTTAAATTGGCATGATGGGTGCTGTGCACTGGAGTAGATTTTCACAATGTAGTCCTGCTGATTAGGAACTGTCAGCATGAGATGGCATGGCTCACGCAGGTTGACATGTTTCACACTTGAAATCTGTAGTTTTGGTGCGTAAAACGGTTTTAGATGATGGTAGAAATCTCTCTAGTCTCTAGATGACCAACGCTACTGAAACTTCCAAACATGTCACCCCCCCCCCCCCAAAAAAAACCCAACTAAAAATAAAAATCCACTAGAAACAAATAGGAGACAGAAACAACACCAGATAATCTATATGTGATAGTTGTTCAGATTTGTTTGCATTACAACCCTCGTCCATGCTTCGCAGCGCGCACGTATGCAAATAGGAGGCGAAGAATGGAGAATAATATAGTCACTCTGAGGACAAAATGTGGTGGCAGCGAAGTAGGGAGGGCGGTGGAGGGGGAAATAGCCCCGTTCATCTCCTCTCATTTTCTGCCCGCTACTACCCGGCAGAGTTTCTATGGCAACCCCTCAAAAAGCGGTGTGCGGTGAATTGTGGATTTGAGATGCGCCGTCTGATTGCGCTGTGTGGAGGAGATGGCTGGCTCTTTCGTCAGCCTTTCCCCATGTAAGAGGAAATTGGTGAAGGGCTCCAATGAAACAGCACTCCATATGCTTTCTTTGATCTGCGTGCCAGTCTTCGGGCTCGACGTCATGTATGTGTGTGTGCGTGTGTGTTGGTGTGCATACAGTGTGCAGAGCGGGCTCAACAACGTTTTACATTAGGAATCCGGTGCCCGCCTTCCCTCCTCACCAAGAGAAGCAGCTTGTCACTCTTGGCACCCACCAGACATCGCTCATATCTCAAAAAAAAAAAATAAATAAAAATGAATGAGTTTGTCTGGCGGACCGTGTGGACTCATCAGTATGCTTTGACTTTCAGCTGATTGATTCGAAGCCACTGATGACGACTCACTTCTCTGAATTCAAACAGCAGCGTGCAGCGCAATGCAGTGTGTCCTGAGTGTGAAATTATGACAAATGGAATAGTTTCATATCCCCGCAAGCCCTCCCCTCCCTCCGCTCGCCACCTCACTGCTTTTCTTTCTTTCTTTTCTTTTTTTTTTCTTTCCCATGCAGGCAGGAACTTGTGCCCGTGACTGACATGCACTGATGCGGGGGTCTTTGTCACAAGACCTGCTCCTTTCTGTGCACGAGTAGGACATGTATGTTGTTCAGTGGGAGCTCCATCTCTCTTCTACTGAGTGGCTGTATGATGCTTGTAAGCTGTGCCAGTCCCCATTAGCATCCCATTATGAACCAGCATGATCACTCGTCACTTAAAATGCCTGCCACAGCATGCTCTATGTGTGCGTGTGTGAAAGCTTTTTTTCTTTTAAAGCACGTGTGTGAACGTGAAAAAAGAATCACAGTCAAGTGATTGAGATGGCCTTGTTTCAGAAGAAGAGGTTTGGAAAAAAAAAAAAAAAACAGCGGTAGCAGAGCCTTGCAGTGAATGCAATTTCATTTAAATGTCTCTGCAAGTGTTTGGTTTGTTTGACCCAGATTTCTCACCTACCCCGCAATTGATAAATTGGATATCCGGAGGCAGCCTTGTGCAACTATTCAATGTAGTTTCTATGTAGCGAGCAGCGCCCTCTGCTGAGAGTAGCCGTGTTGCACATGATTTGTTTTCAAATCTACAGTGCTTACAGCCATGTGAAAAATATAACAGCCTGTTTTCCTAACATATGGGGACAGATGGTTCTAATGATTCATTTTAAAAACTGAGAAAAATTTAAGCAAAATAATCAAGCAAGTAAGACTAAAAAATGTACAACTTTCTGGTGAGGAATAAATTAGGAATACTCCCACATTTAGTTCCACGAACGTAAAATAGCTAAAATCACAGCAGGAGCACAAGATTTTAACAGTGGTCTTTAAAGGAGGTTTGCCTTTTTGAACGTGAGACATTTAGTTTTAGTCTGTAGTGAGAAACCAGGTAAAAAGCCTTCAACAGTGCTTTGCACATGTAGCTTTGATCTCAATATGTTGCAGCGGTAAAATTTGATTCAAAAGTGCTTACCAATAGATCTTCCTGCTTTGTTTATTTTGTCACTATCATGAAATTGTAGGTTCTTTGAAGGTTCTTTGCTACGATTATTTCAGTGTGACTCCACAGTGTGACTCAGTGTGTCTCCTGTCACGGTCTGAAAGCGTCTGCATGCACCCACAGTCACAAATTCTTTCGAACTCACTCAGGTCTGGAGGAATGTTGAGGGTCTCTAGCCCTTCTCCCTGGAGATTAGAGCTCCCCATGCATGGCCTCTCTCCTCTCCTCAAACTCATTCCATAGTGTGCCCCCTAAGAGCTGCTGCATTTTTTATCTGAGCCCGGTGATTGTGACAGATTGGGCCAATGATGCACGCACACACATACACACACATCGGTACACATTTGTGTACACACATGTTCGAGGCTCTATCAGAGGGAGGTTGCTTTGCTTAGGGAGGGACAGACAGTGCCAGGCTTGGGGTATAAAACCCTCCCAGGATGAGACCGGAGTCCTCCCCTAAGCTGGACTCTTTTTCAGTCCTTTGTGCCAGGACACTGTCAGGACCGGCAGCAGACAAGCCGCCAGCATGAATGACATCTACAAAGCAGCGGTATGTTCTCTCACTCAGCTCATATGCTTTATGCTGTGTGTACAGTCAGCTCCTTCTAATGAGGCGATTTGGTTTTCCTGGATGGTCCCCAAAACTCAGTGAGAGTTAATCTGGGAGGGGAAGGATTTTGTTTGCACATCACCACTCTTACCATTGATTTGTAGAGAGAATTTGGTTTGTTCTGTAGAAGGCTTAGAGAGTTTTGTGATTGTTTAATTAGCTGGAAAAAGTCCCATATCTTTTTGACTAACTGCTGGTATTTGAGTCCTGATGGTGTCTGTTCAGTGTCTCCCTTCCATCAGCAGCTGGTATCAAACATGTCTGTGGATCTTTAACCATATTGGAAGAGGTGGGAGCCTTTTATTGGGGTCAGTGAGCGGACATGTCCCCAGTCATCACTCTGCTGCTTCATTCTTGACTTCAAATGGACCAGTCCTGCCTCCCAGGGCTAATTTTGGCAAGTTGCTCAAACGATTCTGCTTCTGTAGTGCTCTGGTCCCATAGAGGGCCTTCAGGTTTAGATAAACTCCTCCTCCACTGGATTCCAGCATTATCTGTGATCCTGAAAGCTGTGTTGTTGTGTGTCGACCCCCGTCCTGCTGGACAGTGGACCTGGTCGTCCTGTGAAGGAACAGGATGACCAGCTGATCTTAGATGTCCAGCTGAGCAGGACATCTAAGACAGTAAAGGCACCCATGAATGTACATAACATGTTTTTTTTTTGGATACATCGTTTCATATATCATCACTTGAGGACTGTGTTTGTTTACAAGAGAGCATCTGAATATATGGCTGTTTAATTTACTACAGACGACAGATGATAACTCTTATGTAAGCAGCTGTCTCCCTCTTTCGCTGTAGCTTTTGCAGGATTACTGCCCCATTGTTATGGGTGGAAGCCACTGCTATGCTAATTTAACACACTCTGTATCGGGTTCCTTTATCTGTGGTTCCTGATCATGTTGTGCTTATTTTTGGCTCCCCATCATTCTGGATGCCACACATGAAACATACATTATGTATTTTAATTGCAGATGCATCAATGAAAAATTGTCCAGCGTATTTCCAATCTAAAGTTTTTGACTGGAAAGAAGATCAAACTTTTAGTTTAGCATTGTTAGCATTGATCAGAGCTGATTGGATGCGTAATCATCCAGTCACCATCTAATTTCTTGGAACATCTTTGGTTTAACCAGTAGCCGTTAAACCAAACCGCTACTGGTTTGGTTTAACCAGTAGCTGTTAAAAGTGGTATTCAAAAGGAATACCACTTTTGACTGAAAAGTTATCAAAACAAACATGAGTAAAATAGTGTGACATTTGTTGAAGATTTCAGGTCCAGATACCAGAACTAGAAACTTTCACAGTGAAATTAAATTGTTAATATGAGACAGTGCAGAAAGGGGAAGACCCCACTGATTTTGTTCAGGTTGTGTAAATGGTTCATTCTTTTAATCGTTTCATTTTTTACAGGTTGAACAGCTGACAGATGAACAGAAAAATGGTGCGTAATTGATGGATAGTTTGATGCATCTGATGCAACTAAATATATCTTTTAAGTACTTTTCCTTTACTGTTCGGGTGTTGCAGAGTTCAAGGCCGCCTTCGACATCTTTGTGCAAGACGCAGAGGATGGCTGCATTAGCACCAAGGAGCTGGGGAAGGTTATGAGGATGCTCGGTCAGAACCCCACACCAGAGGAGCTGCAGGAGATGATAGATGAGGTGGATGAAGATGGTAAATCAAAACAGGCAACTGAATGGTTGACCTCTTCTTGCCCATAGTTCAGCAACCTGGCCTATCTTGTTGTGCATACGGAGCATCAGTCAGACCCTCTATGCTTAATGTCAAATTCTAGTCAGCGGTCGTAAAGACATCAGGTTGTGTCAGACTGGATTAAACGGGAATTGTGTATCAAATGATGCACAAGTCGTCTTGAATTTTCCATGTGATGTGATGATCAAAGACATAAAATAACGTTTTGGATTTACCTCAGAAAGGTTTAATATGTGATGTACATTTTGGCAATTTCTCATAAGAATGACCTTTAAATGTCATTCTTATTAAGCAATTTCTGCTTGTCATTGTGAACTACAGGTATCTTCTTGTGTCAGAAACATGAATAATCTCAAATAAAAAGGGTTGCACATTAAGTCATTTGTGCATTGTTTAAATTATCTGAAATTCCACTCTGAAAAGGTGCTTTGAAATGTGTGTGTGTGTATGCGTGTGTGTGCAGGGAGCGGCACAGTGGACTTTGATGAGTTCCTGGTCATGATGGTGAGATGCATGAAGGATGACAGCAAAGGGAAGACAGAAGAAGAGCTTGCAGAGCTCTTCAGGATGTTTGACAAGTATGTTTTTATTCTTAAACCCTACTACTATCAATAAAATATTAATCCCGTAAAAGCAGTTAGCTCATCTTTGGGTTATCTGACAAACAAACGAGTCAAATTATATTTAACAAGTGGATGCTTTCATCTCAGAACCACCGCAGCCTAGTAATTAAATTGTACTTCAGTGTAGTTCCACCAAAGTATGCTCCCCATGTGCAAATTATGAGCTCTGATAAAATGCCAAGTAGCTCTGCAGAGAACTGCATGTAGTTCGCTCCTTAATCGTTTTTGACAGTTCTGAGTATTTCTAACACCCCCTAGCATGTATGCCAGACACCTCATCTGAGCATCAAAGAACAAACTCCCCATTCCTTACTCCCATCATGGTTTTGCAGACATTTTTAAAGCCCAAGACATGAACTTTCACATGATTTTCCTCTAATGCCGCCCTTGAAGCTCTGTGTGAATTTTATGAGCGCACAACATAAATTGCACTGCTTTGACTGTGCAGAAATGCAGACGGTTACATCGACCTGGATGAGCTGAAAATGATGCTGGAATCCACAGGAGAAGTGATCACTGAGGATGATATTGAAGAGCTGATGAAAGACGGGGACAAGAACAATGATGGCAAAATTGACTATGATGGTAAGGGGGTTTAAGCTCCTAAAAACAAAGAAGCGTAATGACAGAAAAGCCTCTAAAGGTTTCTAAAAGTCTTTGACTTGACAGCAATAATGTACCCTGTGATTGTCTCATGTTGTATTTAGTTCAGCTCCTGCTTAGCAGACTGATTCTATGTTGTGTTAATTGGCAATTATACATCTAAATGAGCAAAGACCATATGTGGAGTTTCTCAAGGCTTAATTTTCACTCCTCATTAATTCAACATTACATTGTCTCTTTAGCTTTAATTATGGAGAACTAGAAGATCTCCTGCAATATCTATCCATCCTGGAGATGTACCATTTTATATATCTGTGTACTGAGCACATCTAGGAGGGAACTAGTCAGAATTTTCTTTAACTTCATGCAAAACATACTCAAAATATACGGTTAAAGAAGAGCAGTCAACTGGAATCAAAGAGGCCTGAATTCTGAATGCTGTTATGAATTTAGAGCCGTGTACTACCATCTGGATAAAATACACAACTAAATCAGTTTATTAACATCTTAAAACCATATCCCATCAAAACAAGAGACAGCAAAACAATTTCTTCATTGCCCTTGAACTATCTTGTTTATAGACATTGATTTATAAAATATCTTTCCTTGATTTACTGTTTCATACCAATTTGGCAGAAGTTAAGTGGCTTTCTGAACACGGCTTTCTTATTTTACAGAATTCTTGGAGTTTATGAAAGGAGTGGAGTAACCTTGAGCCGGAGAGGATAAAAGTTATTTTGAGTGTCACTGTGACTCCACAGTCATCTGTGGAAAACTGGATTTGGCTGCAGTTGATGGGAAAACAACGGGTCAGCATTGCAAACACTATCTGATTTTCTTGTCTTTTGTATTTTCTATCATATCTTCCATTGTTGAAGACACAATTTTTGACTTTCAATACATTGAATCTGTGTAAACGTATCTAGATCACTTAAAATGTTTGTTGAGACCAAATATTATTTCCCCTACAGCTGATTTATGTTGGGTTTTTGTATTATGCTTCCAGGTAAATATAATTTTTCAAAGGCTGGAGTCCAGTTCCTAATAGGATCCTGAAGATGTAAATAAACGCAAAGTAAACTCTTGTTGGAATAATCATTTTATCCAGGAAATGCGTCGGATCCAGTGAGTGTGCATGCCATGATGTACAGTTTCTCTGCTTCTAAAGTCCCATCAGGATATTTCATTCTGTCCAGGTGTTTCAGGTTTGACTGTCTGTTGCACTTGTAAGGTGCACTCATGTAATAAACAAAATCCAATCAACCATAAGATTCCTCTGTCAGTGCAGTGATTTTGTCTGGTTTGACATTTCTCATTTCTTATCACTACCATTAAACTTTTTTTTCCTAGAAATTAAATTCCTTCTGCTTCCTTTTGATCCATCTGTGTAATTTCTACTCTGTATTGGATCTTGTCTTTGAGCATGTGAAGTATTCTCATGGTTGTATCCAGTTACACAGCCTGTTGACACAGGAGCTATTTATGTCTAATCATGTTAGTGCCCATGTCAGAGGATCAGCGCCACCAGTTGACAGTCAAATTCCTTTCTCCTTAAAAAGAAATCTGTTGACTACAGAGAGATAACAAGGCTGCTATTAGCACAGCTTTAAATTTGGCAGAAATATTAGCACTTCTAAAGTATCTGAACAGTCAGAGCAAAGTGATAAATCTTAATGTCTGCAAGACTTTTACTTGTTTCGGGAAAAAAAAATCTACATATTTTTCTAGGTTTTCTTAAGTGGCACATTTGGGGGTCTTTGCAAAATCCTTTTTAATGAAAAACTAAAACATCCTCGTAACATACTGATAACTGTGTTGTGTAAGCCATCAATCTGACTCACTCTTTATACAAAATCAGGAATCCAACCATGCAGTTATAATAACGTCCACTTGATGTCAGCAGGACAACATAGACCCATGTTTTGTTTTGTTTTTTGGTTGTATTCCAGTAAGCCAAGGAAAACCGATTGCTTTGCACAATTACACTTCTCCAAATATAAATAAATGAATAACACCAAACTGATTTAACACGAGAATAATTCGAGTTGGCTTGAAAACAAACTATCAATCCATCTATTGTAAGTAATTTGCAGTGCAATTAACAACTGGAGGAAAATAAAAGCATTTGAACATTATAAACTTTTTATTAAGAAATTCTTATTCAGAATCACTTAACAATTCCAAATGACGTGACTTCATTTTATTTTGTTGGATTCCTATTTATCTTATCTTAGTATTTTTTTTTTCTCGTTTGTAAAAAGCACCTTCTTGAGGATTTTTGTTTTTCGGAAGGGGTATAACTGTGTGTGAGCAGCTGACGTCAGTGGCCTGACTGATGACAACATCCGAAAGATCCTCCTATCTCTCTTTTTGTTTTCCTGCTTCCCTGAAGGTGTTGGTTTGGTGGCTTCAGTGGATCAAAAAAACATAAGTCTGCACTGAACTACAATCCCTCTGATGGGATTTTTTTTCTTGAACACTGTGACTCATTTACATTACTCTCAGTAAGTAATGCATGAAAAGTCTTTTTGTTTATTTTGATAAACCAAATAGTAAGATAAGGCACAAAATGTCCTATAAGGAAGCTGATGTACTCGATATCCTCACTCAGATTAAACCACCCTGCTGGCTGAGTTCACTATAGGCTCTGCAGACAGGAACAGGATGAGCCACGCACTCAGCACCATCAATGAGAGGCTGGGCAGCAGAGTAGAGTGTGAATGAATTTGGGGTGTGGTGCACTATAGCTGCAAGTTGGGTGGAGAAGTGAACCAGTTACGTAAGACCCACTTGATGACTCATGCCTGCTGTTAATAACACACTGCAGAAATGAGGCACCTTTGAAATTGTAGCACTTGCCCTAAAAGAAAGAGGATGTGCACAACATAGGCTGCAGTAAGCCACCAGCATTATATAACCTCATTTAGCATAATTCTGGTAAATGGCATAATCCATTGACAGGGAGTGAGTCAAGCAGATGTATAACTTTTTATAGTAAGAATAAGATTGCTGAACCAGTTTTCATAAATGATTTATTCAAACCACTGGATCCAGTAAAAGTGTGTTACTAAACCATGCCAGGAGCAGAGTGTTTCACAACCTTTCTCCCCCCGATTCCCAATGATTTATTGATGTGTAAAATCCCAGGAAGAGGGAGGAATACCCCCTTATGACATTGAATTTAGAAGGCGCCGACTAATTTCAGACGCCCACACATACAGATCTCTCAGCTAAAGGTGGTAGACTCTTTGGTTTAGAGGAATCCTGTTTTTTTCTGCTTAACATCACTCAGCCTTGGTCCTGGAAAGAAAGAAAAAGTCTCTTCTTTCTCAACCTTCCACATGGAGTTAAATACAAAAAATGGGCTCCAAAATTTCCTTTTTGATTTTTCTTAGAAGTCTATTTATGGAGTTGTTGTTTTTTTTTTTTTTTCTTATATTGTAAACAGTGACAGAAAAGTGTTGTTCGGACTATGTCTAAGATATTCAGTTTGTGATACAGTTGAAACATTGTCTTATTTTTATAAACATGTTTTCCAAGATGGTAGAATATTGGCAGACATTTTTTTCACTGAGGTACACGTGTTTACAAGGATACAACACATTACTTCCTTGTATGACATCATAGGAAAATAAAAATAAAAAATACATTTAAAAAATCAGATGGATAATCCTTGGTTACAATAACCAGATTCTTAAAGATGCCACATCTATCTGTTCAAACTGTGCAAGCATAAACAGCTGTGATGTGGCGATTCAAGAAGAACACAGACCCTGTTTTCTAAAGACGAATGTACCAGAACGAAAGCAAAAGGCCTTGCAAAGATGGCGCCTGAAGGTGGAACGAGAACTTTATTATCCACAATGAAACAAGTCCTGATTGGTTACTCTAAATTCCCCGTAGGGCATGGTTGTTTGTCCTATCTCTGTGTTGCCTCGTAATAAACTGATGATCTTTTCATGATGTACCCTGGCCTGCCTCTTGCCCCAAAACTGATGGAGACAATAGGACAGAAGACTTAAGGTCACTCGCCTTACCCTGTACTCAGCTCTGTGTTGTGATTGTTGTCACTTGACAATTAGAGCAGAAAAGCTGTCTCTAAGCAAAGTGGCTTAAAATTTGGACCAGTTCCACCAGTTCTGTAAAAAGGAATGAGTCATAATTCCACCAAACAGAATTAATTTTGGTCAGACAGTGAGTAACAAAATGTTAGGTCTTCTTACGTAATTTACCTAAATGTGTGGTTTGAACCCTAAATATGTACTCTTGGATGGTTGTCTGCTTAAGTAGAACCAAATGTAGGTTGTTTTTCTTGCCATAAATACACAATGAGGAAGTGGAACACTTCTGACTGAGAAAGAGTGGAAGCACTGCGAATCAAGCTGGAACAGACAGAATATTGTATCATGACGCTCCATCCCACTTCTGGTGCTGAAAACACTGAAGTACTGTCTCTGGACTGCCCCGCCATAATGGCCCATAGAGAAGTAAGACCACAATACACAGAAATCCCAAATTCCACTGAAAGCTATTCATTGATTCCCATGAATAACAGTAATTGTTTTCTTTTAATGCAGCTCCAGAGGGTTTATCTATTTTTACCAGCATATAAAGGGAAACTTGAAGTTGTGCATATGAAATGATAGAGGAAGAACATGCAGCAATGTGAAAAGTGAAAATACTGACCTCTTAAGACTGATCAAATGTTTAAACTTCTTTGGAACAGTAACTAAAACAACATCGTCTTTCTGTACCTTGAACTTAAAAAACCATGGACGGATTTTGAAACGTCATTCCAAGCCATGTTGAAAAGTCTTCTAATAAATACCTCTGTATATCACTGTAATAAATGCAGTGCTTTTCTCATTGTACCGTAAATTTTATCTTGTAAAACTCCAATCCCTCCTGAATCAATACTTAGTGAACCGCTTTGCATTTACAGCTGCAATTCTTTTGGTCCATGTCTGTGCTGAAATCTTTGCTCACATTTTTAATGGTATTATTTGAATGGCATTTGACCGGGCTATTCCCATGTGTGGACATGTATGGGTATAAAACATTAAACTGTTGCTCAGGTTGAATGTCTGGGTTTGTTGTCCGTGCTTAAATGATGAACATGCACATCGATCTCATGTCTTTTGCAGCTTCCCTGTTTCTCCTGAAATACCCTAGAACATCCTCATATCATGATGCTGTCACCATCACGTTTCACCATCATGTTTCAGAGGGCGTGGATTGTTCAAAATGATATGCAATGTTTTCTACCACACATAAAGTTTTACGCGTAAGAGAAATTCTGTGTTGATCTCAAATGATCAGAGCATCTTCCCCTACAGGGCTTGTGGAAAACTGCAAATGGGATTTCTTATGTCTTTCCTTCTGTTTCTGTCTGCCATTAGGATCAGTATAATGGATGCACTTCCAGTGGTTGTTGTTCCAGGCCTGCTTCTCTAGTGGCTGCTTCTGTGATAAATGTTTTCTTGCACAGCCTGTCAGTTCAGATGCCCAGTCTTAGTAGGTGTGTAGTTGCGCAACACATTTTCCACATACTCTTGCGGAAGTGGCAAAAGACTGAGAAGTGAACATCTAGATGAGATGTTGAAAGCTTGGGATATTGTTTTGTAGCTTCATCCTGTCCCCTGCCTATCTGCTGTGTCCTTGGTTTTCATTGTGTTTTCTCTTTAAAGAGAACTTTTAAGTTCTCTTTAAAGAACAAAAGATACCAGTGACCAACTTGGGCGATCACTTCTACTGGATCTAATTTACAGTAGGTATATCAGGCTAAAGAAGCCTGAATACAAGCAGTACATTTCAGTCAGATCCTGAGTTGTTCTGGGGTTTTCATTTTCTGATTAGTTTCTTCATTATTCTGTGTACCTTAGTCTCTTTCTTTCATTAGATCAGCCTTGTTTCTGTTTTACCTTAGTTCAGGTTTTCATAGTGATTTTAATTTACGTATATTTCCTCCTTATTTTGATTTTCTTTGTTTCTCTTAGATTCATTTTCTCAGTTTCCTGTATTGCTCTCCTTTCCCCCTCACTGCCCCTCTCCCATCAGTCTGCCTTCTGCTCTCTCCCCTCACACCTGCAAACCATTCTCTCTGGTCTTTTCTTCCAGCATTCATCCTCACAGTATTTAAACACTTCTCCTGCTCTCACTCCTCACTGGTTCCCCCCGTTAATTTCCCGTCAGTATCCTGCCATCTTTTCCCCTGTCTTTATATTTTTTGTTCAGCTCTGGCTCCTTTAGGTTTCTTTTCAGTTTTTTTTTGTAACTTCTTCTGTCTACTGGATTTCGGTCCATCATCACCACACTCATCATGACAATTTCAGATGTTTATAAGAAAAACATTTCTTTCCATATCACAGTTTGGTTATTTTATGTTGGCTTATCGCATTAAATCCCAACAAAATCCATTACAGTTTGACAAAAAGCGTAAAAAGGTTGAACATTTTTCTTTATTGTGTAATATAAACGTCTCAGGCCAATTCAAAGTATTTTACAAACATAGGGACATTCTCTTTAACTTACTGAAAGATTTCTGACAGGAAGCAGCATATGGCCATGTGTGAATGGCATACCAGACAGTAAGGCAGTTCCCAGCAGCGCCTCCTCCTCTATCATTTTTTTCTTAATGTGACCACATGACAGATAGATGACCTTTAATTTGCGTTGGGCCTCAGAGGACACAAAGAAGGTTTCCTTTTCATTTACTTAGCCAAAGATTAAACTGCAAACAAACATCACTTTGTGCTTGGCCGGAGCACTCTACCATACTTCGCCGCATGGTGAAATTGGCCACGAAACTAGAGACTTCTGGTGCTAACAGATGGCTGCCTCAGTCTGCCACAAGGATGTGCCATGTGGCTCTGCTTTACACATGACCCACTATTTGGGTTGCCAACACTCACACTCACTCTGGTGCCTGGGAGAACATACATGTCTTTCAGAGAGGGCCGAGGAGTCACAAGAGCTCTGTTTTAAACAGATAGTTTATCTGTCGGAGGTTGTAGCAGTGATAAGAAACTTCCTGTTAGTTGGCTTAAAGGTCCAGCAGATATCCTTCTTCATGACAACGCAGCAAACATGAGGATTAGACTGAAATAACTTGCAGTTAACTTGGTCTTTTCACATAGAGCGAGAACACAAACAGTCAGGCCTCACTGAATGTCTAAATCATCTATATGTATGTAAGAGAGCCAGTCTGGCTTTTTTACAGAGGCATATTTCCTTATGTACATGGGGAAGTGGGAAGCAAACACGTTAAATGTAATTCAAGAGTTCTGGGAAAGGACTGGCAATCCCCGTAAAATGGGAGATGAAATCCCTGGCATGTTCATGCATACCGTTCCACCGCAGTCACTCATCCCACTATAAGGCCCGACTAAGGACTATTTCTAGGATTTCTATAAAGGTCTTTGAAGACAATGACAATTTTATCATCACTGCTTTTGTATACACTACACAGTTCTGAGAAAAAGCACTTCTTCAGTGAGCTCTTTAGTTTTTGCTTTTTTGTCACACTTAATGTTTCCCATTAATAATGACTTTTATTGTCAGGCAAAGACAATCTGGCTAAATTCAAAATCCAGTTTTGACAATAGGACTTTATTTATAAAGGAACAAAAAGAAAACTATTTAAATCAGCATGTCCCTATGTGAAAAATAATTGCCCTGAAAACCTGATAACTGGGTGGACCAACCTTGGCAGCAACAACTGCCATCAAGAAGGCAACAAGTCTTTTACATTGTTGTGGGGGAGCTTTTGGGAGCGTCTTTGAGCATGAATGGCATGCTAAAAGTCACCCTACACTAGCTTCCAGTCCAGACTTTGACTAGACTATTCTGATACTGTATTCTTAGGGTTGAATTGCAACTGATGAGTCTGAAATGAAAAGTCACGATGCCACCACCATGTTTGAGTTCAAGTATGACGTTGCTTTTCTGAAATGTTATTTTCTTGTAAGATGTAACAGGTCACACCTTTTTCAAGAAGTTTCGCTTTTGCGTTACCAGTCCACTGAATATTTTCCAAAAAGTCTTGGAGCTCATTAAGATGTTTTTATGGCAAATATGGGATGTACCTTTCTTTTCTTTTTGGAGCTCTCCTTACGGATGCCACTTTTACCACTTTCACCAAGCCTCTTTCTTATCGTCGGATCCCCAACACTCACCATGACGTAGGCAACCAAGACAAGATATGCTCATAGTCTGAACATAGCTTGCATTTTTGTGACTTCCTGGACGAGTCATTGATGCGCTCTTGAAATTATTTTTAGAAAGCTGGCCACTCCTATTAAAAAAATGTTTCTTTGAACCTACCTTGCTCAAGCTATAATTCTGATTTCAGAATTATTCAAATCAGAATTATAATTTGAGCAAAACTAATAAAATTAGCTGTCACAAATTAGAGTATTTTTTTAAAGTGCATTCAAGGAAACATTTCAGTGTGCAAAATAAGTGATTTATTAATTCATAATTTCTTGAGGAGGTAAATTAATTTTGAACGTAGTACCTATTTTAAATGACATTATTTCAGGTTATCCTTGTACCACATTAAAATTTGTCTGATTATCTAAAACACTCAAGTGACGAAAGAGAAAAAAAAAAAATTATATATATAAATTAT
>CAEFZX010029037.1:0-78997 GCA_903066825.1 Alfaro cultratus
TATATATATCTTCCACATTTAGTCCAGCTAAACAAAACTTCAGAGCTTTAAAGAAAAGAAAAACAAAACAAAGAAAGTTAATAATTTTTGACAATTATCTAATATTTTTACATCTTAAACCTAAACAAAACTCTTACTAAAATTATAAGGAATTTGACAATTTAAAAAAAATATAATGGTAATAAATGAATTCATGAACTGCCTTTGTGCTAAAATGTGCTAAAAAAATAAATTTGATTGATTAATTGAAATAAATGTTTAGTAGTTTCTCAAACGTATCTCTTATAATGAATAATTTTTGTGTGGTAATTTTTTTCCTTTTTTTAAAGCAATTCTATAAAATTTGATGGTTCCACTATAAAATGTATTACTTCTCCTTTATGGAAAAATCTGAACAAATATTTTTCTTTATAATAATATTATTTGGTTAACCGAGTATTTGGCCTCATTAAAAGGAAACTGAATAATTTAGGAAAGGTTTCACAAACAGCAAACATTTTAACTGAAGTTTCCTCAAATATAGAGACTCATTAAATAAACTTAAGTTTCTGCTTCACATTGCAAAAACATAAAATCTCACCAAGGATTTTTAGTCCAGTTTCTACAGCAAATATCTTAGTTCACTTGAAATAAGATAAAACTAACTTAGCAAAAATATAGAGGCTTGTTTTAAGTCACTAATTCCTTAATATTGATTTATTCAGATTATTTCACTTCTAATGTGGCAAAATGTCTTGTTATAAATAGAAATAATCTGCCAGTGGAAAGGAATTATTGACTGAAACAAGCTGAAAAGTTACTTTTCTCTTATTTCAAGTGTACTAACATGTTTGCTGGACCAAATAAACCTGGTAAGATTTTGTGTTTTTGCAGTGCAGCGAAGCATTACTCCTCTGAAGTGGCTTTCACACGTCATAATTAAAAGTAAAAACAACAACAACAACAAAGCCGTGCAGAACAAACATCTCCGCTCCACACCAGACCTTCCTGTTTCTCATGCTTTTCCTGCTCAGGCTTTATTTGTGCGGTTGCTGAGCGAAAGCCACCACAGTGGCAGAGAGGCCCAGAATAGCCGAGGGTGGGGAAGGCCGGCCGGCGCTCGCAAGTGGGATGTAGCGTCTCTAAACCATCTGCTAGTCTGTGGAATGGAGGCTGCTTCCTCGTGCATGCCAGTGGTCGGAGTCGGGCCTACACACCCTCAGCTATTTCTGTCCTCCTCTGTGTAGCCACTCTCTAATTCTAGCTTCTCTTCTTTTTCTCATACGGCGCCTTTGGGCGATGACAAGTATCTCACAACATAATGGAGCAATAAAGCAATGCCAACTGTTTTAGATGTATAAACTTGAGCAACAATTGACATGTTTTTGCACCTACATTTGGGTCTCACCTGGTTCTAAAAACTTAAAAACAACAAAAAAACCATCCAGCCGGTTTATGGGAATAAGTTATAGTTTTTTGGTGTCTGGAAAATGAGCCGTTTCAAAAATCTTCAAGATAAATCAGCAGGCACTGCCCGTTACCTAGCAACCCCAGCGGAACTCGGCCGTTACCTAGCAACCCCAGCGGAACTCGGCCGTTACCTAGCAACCCCAGCAGGACTCAGCCGTTACCTTGCAACCCCAGCAGGCACTGCCCGTTACCTAGCAACCCCAGCTGAACGCCAGCACATTTGATCAGCTGGTTTTCAAATTCAGATTCAAAAATACTTTAATACTTTAATCCCAAAGGGAAATTAAATGTTGTTGTAACTCATTAATTCAAATTCTTCAAAGAGTTACTATAGATTGTGATGGCTGTTGGTAGGAAGTATCTCCTGCAGCAGTCTGTGTTGCAGCAAATCTGAAGAAGCTTCTGACGGTCTTTAAAGAATTATGATTTTTCTTTGTTTTGAAGAGTTTTATTTTGAAAGGTCTACAAAATCCCATTTTCCATGAATGTTTTGTTTTATTATTTATCAGCAACATAGAACCTGTTTAGGGAACAATCACTTAAAAGACTAAGACTTTTATTTTGAAAGGTTGACAGTTTTTGATTTTAATTATTGATTAAATATAGAACTTGAAATATCCATTTATTAATTAAACATCCAACCAACCAACCAACCAACCAACCAACCAACCAACCAACCAACCAACCAACCAACCAACCAACCAACCAACCAACCATCCATCCATCCATCCATCCATCCATCCATCCATCCATCCATCCATCCATCCATCCATCCATCCATCCATCCATCCAAATGACAGTACGTATATTGACTAAACTCTGAATGCGTCCAGCCTCCTGTCAGGCACGGTGGTGGAATAGTGGTGATATGGGTTTATTCTGAGCAGCTTGAAGTCATTGAGAGGTTCTGGATCAAACACTGGATTGTGAAAAAAAAGTTAAACCCCTCTGCCTGTTTTCTTGATACCTATTTTGTTAATTCATCATGAACTGAATGTCTTTGAGAAAAATGTTCTGATCCAACATTGTATCCAGGCTTTTCCCGTTCTGTAATGTAACACTATGGATGTACTGATACTTATCTCCACTGCTGTGAAATATCTCAGGGTAGAAAAATGCCTAAAATGTAGCTTTAATTATCAAAAATATTCCTGAAAGTAGCTTCAGTTATTTTCTTTTACATCCAATGAGGTAAAAGTCGAGGACTATTTATGGCTATGAGAATAAACACGACCCGTGGTGCCGTCAGCCACGCCATCAGTTAGCGGTTACACGACATTCCTGGCACATTATTGCTGTTGATCACTGAATTATGCTGAACTGATTAAGTCAAACGCAGTGACTGATGAGTATTGGAGCGAAAGGCTGAGCATTCCTGTTTGCTCTGGTATCTGAACGTCGGGGTGAGCTGCTCCGCTGGGGAACATAAATCCCCAACAATGTAATGGCCGACTGTTGGGGAATTCTGCAGCCGTACAGAGATTTCCATTGTTGCCCAAAGAGTCCAACGTTTGTCTTCCTCGCCGACTTAAATGTGCAGCGGCGAGAAACACAAAAGGCTGTTTGAGTGAATTATTGTCTGTTTGTCCAGAAGCATTCCAGGCACCTGGTGAAACACAAACTCTCACCGTAAAGGAATGTCTGCTGGAAACCGTATCAGGCCTAAAGCCCTGCTGCAGCTCAACCTGCTGCTGTCGCCCATCTCTGATCCTCTCTTCATTTTAGACTTTGTTCACTTTAACAGGACGGAAGTAACTGCAACTAACAATTATTTTAGTAACCGATAAATCGATTATTTTGATGATTAATTGGATTAAAGTGTCACATTCTACAGATTTTTAATTGAACCACTTAAGCCTTTTTTATATACACAGCACCGTTAATATATAGTTTTTGAGTCTGTATACTTAATGATTAATCAATTGCTAAAATAATTGACTATTATTTCAATAATTGATTAATCCGATTAATCGTTTCAGTTTGACATCTAAGCCATTTTTATACATTAAAAATACATTAAAAGATACAAATTATTTAATTATTTTTTAAAATAAGAAAATAGACACTGTTATTGCCTAAAATGCAATAACATAGCAATCCATTAGTAAATCTGAACTAAGTGAAGCTAAAACTACGCCCAGGAATTTTAACTAAAAATATTTGCAGACAAAAGAGTTTTAACCTTAAATGCGAAATTTATATATATATATATATTTTGTCCATTTTTGGCTTAATTACTACTCTGCGTATGATTTTGTGTCACCAAGTGGCCTTTTTGAATCCAGTTAACAATTAATCAATTGTTAAACTAGTTGATGATTATTTAAATAATCGATTAATCACGATTAGTCATTTCAGCCCTTCACTTTTTTATACATTGGGAATACATACAAGATGCAGATAAACAAATAATTCCTCTTTTAAATAAGGAATTAATAAAGGGAATTGTCTAAAAACAGAGGCAATGTTTATTGACAAATTATTATTATTTTATTTTTGCCATTTTAGGCAATGCTTACTAAAATAAATATTTTAGGTTCAGTTTTATTGGAGACATCTCAACTTGTTGACGCTAAAACTGCCACTTGAATAGTTTTGGCTAAAACAGACAGAAGTGTTTTTATCTTAATTGCGAAATGTTTATATTTTCTGTACAGTTTTGATTTAATTACTACTCTGAATATGTTTTTTTTACACCAAGTGACCTTTTTTAAAATCTGTATAACACAGTTAACAATTAACTGGTTATTAAATGAGTTGCCGATTAATTCAATAATCGATTAATCACGGTTAATTCGATTAATCGTTCCAGCCCCACTTCATTTCTTTTTATTGCTGTGTAAAGCAGCAATAACCGATTTTCAGACTGCAACATGACCTGAACTGTCCATTCTGTCAACCCTGACACATTTCCTAGAAAACGGGAAGTTCTTCCAGCCATCCATCCTCCACGTCATACCAGAGTCTCGTCTGTCTGCGGCGGCTGATGGCTCGTCTCGGTCCGCCACGTAAAGGATAAGCAGGCCCAGATGGAGCAGGCCAGATATGCCTGTCTGCATGATTTAGCCACAAGTCTGGGAGGACGACAGAAGGGACAAGAACCGAGCTAATGTCCTCACCCCCAACCATGTCAAACACTTACCACATGGGAGAGGTGTAGATCACTCTGATGATCTCTTTTGATCTGCTCTGCGTGGGAATCAGGATTTCCAGATGTGGTTTCCAACGGCCCTCAACCTCTAGGTGACCCAGCTACTGTGAGAAGGGAAGACGTTCTGCGGCTCTGCTGAACGGTTTCTGACTAGCAGGGTTCGTTAGCAGGTGGAATCAAGGGGTTAAATATATTTGGTTACAACACGACTTAAAAATCCATGAAAACATGAACTTATACATTTGTACAGTTGGCAGAGTGCTCTGTAAACTGATATTTAATATTTAAACAATTGACATGTAACACTTTCAGAAACAAGAATAGTTTATCACTACAGATCCTGATAATCCCTGGCATGTTTTCATCTGTATTGGACCTTGTTAATTTGATCTTCCAAGGTCAGATGCTGAAATCAAAAGCAAGTCATGAAGACGTGATAAAAATTTTATTAAAAAAATAGATTTTTTATTTGTTAAAGCTTTGACAGTTTAATCATGACAGTTTGATATGACACAGATAATCTATGAGCTACTATTGCCGTCTGAAGAAATGAACTGTTCCCCACCACAAACAACCAATCAGAGCCAGGAGGAGGGGCTTAGCGCTGTCAACCATCCTCGTGAACACGCTGCTAAATGTTCTAATGGTGGAGAAACAACTTACTGTCACAGGAACACTGTTAATCCATCATCAATGGTGGTCATGCTAACTGGCCTTGTGAATGCTAGGCTAATTAGAATTCACAGCCAGGCTTGTGAAGGCTAACTAGCAATCACAAAGCTAGTTAGCCTTGTGAATGCAACACAGGGCTAACTAGCCTCGAGTTCACAGGCCAGTTGTGAACTAGTTGTGCTAGTTTTCACAGATTATGAGTTATGAGACATATAATCTTCTCCACTTCCTCCCTGAGCTGCTACTGCTGTCTGAAGAAATGAACCAAAAACGACCAGTCAGAGCCAGGAGGCGGGGCATAGCGCTGTCAATCATCCTAGTGAACACACTGATACTTGTGCTAATGGCAGAGAAACAACATACCATTACAAGAAAATTGGCATGATTGACAGTTCTAAGACCCGCCTCCTACCTCTGATTGGTTAGCACTGGAAGAGGCTTTATGTTTTCCACAGATTATCTCATGACATGGAAACAGTTTAGACAAATATGTATAAAAAATATTTTTTGTTCCATCAGTAAAAGCATCTAGAAGTGAGTTAATTTAATCCTGTTTTATTATATTTTGTAGCGACGGACTGGTGATTCGTCCAGGTTTTGTCCGCCTCTCTCTGATTGGCTGGGTCAAACTCGATCACCCCGGCGACCCTGAGGAGGGCAGAAAACGAGCGAGTGAGGCATTTTTATAGCAGCGAAGTATGGGAACATTTTTAGGATGTTCATTAACTGAACTCTTGATGCAGAATATTGGATGTTTACGGTAATGTCCCTGGTAATTATCAGCCTTCTTTTTGATGCTCTTTATATTGACAGCACACGGTTTGTTTCCAGCTTATCAAAAGCCTTCCTTTCATAAGATCGCTCAGTTTCTGAGCGCAGGCTTGGCGTTTTAAACCTCCAAACACAATCAAAGGAAAGGTCTCCCTGGTATTTATGTTACCCCCGCAGCACATCTTCCTACCACACATGCCAAAGATGCAGACAGTTATTACAAACCTCTGACTGTCCTTTCTAAGGTAATTCCTATGTTTGAGTTCAGAAAATATGGTGCTGTGAGTGGCATGCATTGTTAAATAACTGTAGGTCACTGCATAAGAGGACAGGAATGTTTCAATGTAACTGGATTTCATTCAGGAGACATACCAGTGGTGCTGGTGGATCCAAGTTTTCACAGATTCCCATTTTTCAATTACAGTGGCATCTTTTCTAAACAATAGAAAAGATGTTTACAGTGGATTATAGAAGGTATACGCCGCTGTAGAGTTTCATGGCATAAAAACATTTTGGTGTGATGTTTTCCAAACTGGTTGAAAACATAATAATGTGATTCTCTTAGTATTTTTCTAAGGCTGCATTCAATCCAGCTCTGTTTGGTTCCCTTTAATTAGATCTCGGTCTTGGTTCAATTAAAGTGAACTCTGGTGCGGTTCGAATGCATACGTGAACGGAGACCGCTCCAAAAACAGGAACAAAACTATATCGAAGGGCATTCTGGGTAAATACAACCAGAACAAATGCGCTAGTGTAGCCTAATATGTATTATACATCTTCAAAAATCCATTTCTGTTTATGTTTGTGAAAACGGAAGTTGTGCTCAGTGTCTTTTCTACAGATTTCTGTGTTGTTTGCTTCAAGGTGCAGCGCCCCCACATGCAAGGAGGGGAACAGGTTTTTCAATTGGTTTGGTTGGTTTAACACGGTGCAGTGAGAAAGCAAACCACAGCACAGCAAAATGTCCCCAATTGAACTGAGTCTGCCAGAAACTGGACTAAAGCGCAGGGCATTCTGGGTAAATACAGCCAAAACAAACGCGAGAGTTTAGTGCTAGCAGGACAATGGCTCAAAAAGGAAAAAGAGAAATCCTACAAACGCTAAAATCCATTTTTGTTTACATTTTGTGAAAAAGGACGTTGCGCTCTGTACTTTCTTCAGAGGTTTTCATGTCATGTCTTTCACGCAGCGCCCCCACAGACGAGGAGGGGAACAGAAGCAAAATGTAACAACCTAAAAATAAAAATTTAAACAAATCCAGTCATGGAAAATATACAAAGTAAGGACACTGGTGTCCTCATGGCAGTTAAGGAGCTAAAATAAATTAAATTAAAAAAGGAGTAAAAAAAAAAGTCATGTTCTCTCCTTTTTCCAATATATTTTTATCAGGTATATGTATATTCTGTTGCATTGTACAGGATTTATTTCACATGAAACATTTAGAAAATATTTCTCATGGTCTCTTTTCATATGTCACAAGAACCTGTGAGTTTTGCAGAGTTGCAAACACATTTCAAAAAGCTTTAAGTAACTCTTGGTCTACAACAACATGACGCTCTGCTTTTCAGGTTTTCTTTCTCAATTTATTTTTCCTTACAATCTTGTTCAGAATGTGAACAAAAGAAGCAAGAAACATCATTCATGCAGTATTATTGTTATAGAAGAAACCAATCAATGATTAATTGAGGCCATTTAGTGAAGTTATGAAGTGTACGCCAAGTTAAATTAACAGAATAAATGATGAAATCATCAAATTAAATCTATTTAGATAAAAAGGGCAGCAGATGGAGACGGTGGAGGTTTTATTTGCTGCCTTGTTATAAAACTAATCACACGCCTTAATGAGCGATCCGTGTCATGTAGGAATCTGCTGCTAAAGTGAGAAATCAGTAAGAATGTGTTTCAAATTTCAAACAACACAATTAAACAAACTCCAACTCCAAACAACTGAGCAGCTTCATTAAAATCCTGCTAAACCAGCAGCTGGAAACCTTTGAGTCATTCAACGAACCGAGAGTTTGATACGACTCTGGAAATAAATACACACATCAATAAATCAGTAAAACGAAATGCGTTGTTCAAACCTGGAATGTAACGCCAACTGATGTTATATTTAATAATAGCAAAAAATTTAAAGGACAGATAAAACAATATTGTAGTAAACTGTAAACAACATAAGCTCCTGGTTGTGAACTTGCAAGAGTTAATTAAGTGTTTAACTAAAAATCACATGTATTCTGCCATGTTATTTTGGTTTAATTTAATGTCTGAAATAGTTTTAGTGATGTAATGAAGTGACTATGAGAATGTTTCTATTTTATAAATGCTAGAATAATGAGTTTATTTTTTATTTTATTTTTTGAGAATTAGTTTCAGTCGCATATTTACACGACTTCGGTGACTGGAGGCACATTTTGAAACCAGTAAAACTTTTCGGAAATTATGTGACCACATCCATAACTTTCTAAATTTCGTGCATGCAAACGATGCTGGAGGGCAGAAAGACGTTTGTCACCAAATTCCTCATCACACCTACATGTTAAGGTTGTTAAAGTCGAGCAACAATAACTGACCTACTTCCCTCTCCGTCGCTAGGAAGAAGTTTTACTTGATTAAAAATTTTTGTTGCCTTTTTCTCTAGTTGTGGTCGCGACAAACACACACAGACTCCTAAAACCACTCAGAGATCACAATTGATTATTATTACTGCCAGAATTAGCAACAGCAAATGAAATCAGAAGCATAACCTCATGCTGACGTCACGTTTTTCTCCTGAAAACATTTAAAACATCGGTGCGTCAGCGAAAATAAAGACTCTCTGGAATGTTATTTACTGAGCAAGCAGATAAAAAGACTCTTGTAAACCAAACAGGAGAAACACTTTGGTTCCCAGTGGACGGGACGGAGAACAACAGGAAGCAATCATTTGAGCAGGTTAAGGTCACTCTCCTCAATGCTGATGTAACATTAAGAGGGCAGCTGTTTACTTTATATCTCAGAAATGCGGAATAATGTCTTCATTTCCCTTGTGACCGGTAAATATTCAGCTGCTGCTCAATAACACCATCCAAACATCATTTTATTCACATTAAACCTTGCAGTGAGAATCACATAACGGCCGCTGTGTACATTCTCTGAATTCCAGCATGTTGGAACAAGTTTCTAGAGTTTGAGCCCCTTTGTAACAAAGTACAGACTCTGCCAGAGGGCAGAAGATAAATCGAAGAACAGCTACAGGACATCTCAAATGATCTGAAGATCTGCACCGCCATGACAAATGATACTCTGCTTTCATTCAGTGATCTGATCATGACTTCAGATGATACACTGCAAAAACACAACATCTTACCAAGTAATTTTGGTCCAAATATCTTAGACTAAGACAAACCGACTTAAAAGTAACTTTTCAGCCAGATGTAGAGGCTTTTTAGAGTAAATAAGTCTTTAATGTTGCTGAAAAAGAACTAGTTCAATTGGCAGATAAATTAACTGATAAAATGTCTTGCTATAAATGAAATAATCTGCCATTGGAACTAGAACTGGGTTGCTAGGTAACAGGGCTGGACTTGACTGGGGTTGCTAGGTAACAGGGCTGGGCTTGACTGGGGTTGCTAGGTAACAGGGCTGGGCTTGACTGGGGTTGCTAGGTAACGACATAATGCCCGTTGATTGTGAAATAAGTGGAACTAGAACTGTTTTTTATCAATATTAAGGAATTATTTACTTAAAACAACCCTCTATCTTTCTTAAAAGTTACTTGTAAATTAGTTTTGTCTTATTTCAAGTGTATGAAGATATTCACACTAGAAACTAAACCAAAATTATTTAGTAAGATTTTATGTTTTTGCAGTGAACTGCTAAAGTTACACTCCTATGATACCAAATTCTTGTTCTGGTGCAAATAGTGGGTATGCATTAGGGCAGGGGTGTCCAAAATGTGGCCCCGGGGGGCTTTTGTGGCCTCTGGACTGACTGTGTGTGGCCCCTGAAGGATATAAATCTGGGCCCCCAGTACAGATACTTAAAAATTATCACAAGCAAGTAAAATATTCTTACAATAGAAAACATTGGCTATAATCAGAGGTGGACAGAGTTCCCAGAAATTGTGCTCAAGTTAAAGTCGAACTACTTCAACATATCTTTACTCAAGTAAAAAGTAGCCATCCAAGAAATTACTCAAGTAAGAGTAAAACTGTGTTTGGAAAAAGTCTACTCATGTACTGATAGCTGATCAAATTATCAATCATTATATAATCAGACAGACCAAAATATAAAATTAAGTGGAAATTTTGGTATTTTTAAAAATGACAATTTAGAATTAAATAATCAGGCAAAAGAAATTTATTCTAAATCAGTTTATTTCAATAAAAACCTGATGAAACTTTAACAAAAACGGCAGGTGTGTGTCTGTGTGGTGAATCTTCGGTTAAAACATGTTTGTTTTTCATTCTCAAGTAAGAGTAGAAAAACTTCAGTATAAAGTTACTCAACTAAAAGTTAAAGTACAGAGTAGTAAAAATACTCCTAAAAGTAACTTTTTTGTAACTAGTTTCTACCCAACTCTGTTCATAGGAAGTAAAAAGCCAGAGGAGAACAATGGAGGCAACATCATGACTCTTGGCCTCTCGCCATCCCATCCTCCCAAATTCCAACCTTCACCTTGACCAAACTTTGTTCACTTGCTAAATAAGGCACCGAAGCCAAGGCGCTACCTCATGGTGCGTGTGGTCTGCTGTAATTCAGGACGGCCCGTCGCTCACACAGAAAAGCATTTTGAGATACAGCCACAGAGCAAGACGGTGTTTAGACTACCCACAATCCCATCCTGCTCTCCCCCCGCAGGCAGACGGTCGGCCTGTGCCCACGGACTGCGAGCGCTGTGAAACCTTTACTGTCAAAATGAAAATAAATGAGTTTAACGAGCCAGAGGGGGAAAAAGCAAGAAAGAAAAACTTGTCTGAGAACTGATCAAGCTGTGCTGAATGTTCAATGTTTAACTGGTGACACCATCCTGTAAAGCAGTGGCTCCCAAAGACTTTCTGGGCCCCCGTATGGATTACAATACAATCCCCCCAAAAAAGAAAAAACAAATCAACTGGGCAAACATATCGTTCAACCAGACATAAACCTTTACACATATTTTGTTTTCATCTCCACTGAAGTTTATTTCACACTTCAGGATGCAACAAAACAAACTACAGATCATCTTTACAGTGAAACACTTTTGTGTAACTGTTTTTATTTTTTTTTATTCATCCATACTGCGCCTCCCTGCAATGGCACTGCGCCCCTCCTAGGGGGCGCGCCCCACACTTTGGGAACCACTGCTTTAACGGATTTAGAAATACGATAAAAACGACTGAATGCAGTGGTGTCTTTGTCACATGAGCCAAAATCATCAAGTCAAATTGTGCAACTGTATGGTCAACGGAAACGCAGCTGGTTGACTGTTTCTTAAAAGCTAAGTGTCAAAAGCACCTGTGTGTTTCAACAACATGCAAAAATCACAGCGCCATCTAGAGGCCCGGCATGACAACTACAGCTGGCAGTCTTGTCTAAGTGTGAAACTTTTCCCTAATCAACTTCTGAAGACACCGGCAGTTTCCAGTCAGCAGTCTCGTGTAAATGTCTCCTCATGCCGACACTTTTTGAATCCAGTTAAAACTTTTCAAGAAGTTTGAAGCAGAAGTTTACAAAAAGGAGGCTAATAAGGCCAAAAGAACATGAGCATTATGACTATATGTCAAAATCACAGCGCCACCCCGTGGCATGGCATGACAACTACAGCCGACTTAAAGTATCTTAGCAGTCTTGTCTAAAGTGTGACATTTTTCCAAATAAAAATAATGTTGGAAATCCTAAAGCGGGAAATGTTTAGTCTGAATTAACGTCAGACAGTGAGAAAGAGGATCTGCAGTCCATGATACATTTTGAATAGAGACAGCTTTTAGTTTTTCTGTTTTGTATTTTTTTGTTTTCAACCATGTTCCTCACCTCGCTTCCCCAGCTCTCACAGACGCAGAGCGATAATGATGCAGCTTACTCAATAACTGGTGTGAACGCGGGTAAAGCACTGTGTCAACATTGCACACAACTGGAGCTAAACCTGTGAGTTATGAGCAAGCCACCATGAAGCTTGTGAGTAAAAACACGAGTAAAAGTGGGAAAAATGACAAGAAGTGCCTTGTTTTTGAAGGCTGGTCTCTGTTTCATGTGTTGACTTTATCGGACAAGGAGACGCTTGTTTACCTGACAGGCGTCCGATTCACAGCGTCTCCGTTTGGGAACGGTGACATCAGTGGAACAGTTTGGACCTAAAAGAGAAAAACTGAGGTTAAAACCGGACAGAGAGCTTTTATTTGAAGAATATTGGATTTAACTTTAAAAAATGATAAACTTCTTCCACTGCTCACAGTAAAAAAAAGGAATTGCACAACAAATACTGGAGTTATAATCCAGAGTAGGGAAATATAACTTTATTTACAATTAAAGCAAAAAGACATGGACAATGTTTTGCCAGATTACACTGAAAAAACACATCATACCAAGTATTTCTGTCTGGTTTATAGTGCAAATATTTTAGAATACTTTAAATAACTTTTCAATAAGATATATTTGTTTATTTTAAGTCAATAATTTCTTAATGTTGATAAAAAGTTCTAGTTCAGGTGGCGGATTGTTTTTTACTCTTTTCACTGTCAATGGGCCAAAACACCGTTACCTAGCAACGCCAGCCAAGCCCAGCCCGTCGCCTAGCAACCCAGTTTTATTTCCACTGCCCGATTATTTCACTTATAACAAAACATTTTTCCCATGTTACAGGTGAAATAATCTGCCATTGGAAATAGTTCTGTATTTTATCAATATTAAGGAATTATTGACTTAAATTGAGCTCCTATAACTTGCTGAAAAGTTACTTGTAAGTTAGTTTTGCCTCATTTTAACAGTGATAAGACATTTGGACTAGAAACTAGACAGAAATACTTGCCATGATTTTGTGTTTTTGCAGTGTACAATATTTGCACCTAATATTAAATGTGCACAGCATTACCTTTAATGTGGATTTTCTTGATTTGAAACAAAATTAAATACATAGACGTTACTATTTACATGCAGTAATATAAGCATTGCTAAATTTCTTCTGATTTTCTTTAACAATAAACTGAGCCGGTGTTTTTTGCTTCTTTGCAATCATCCAAACCGATTTGATTGACCGACACTCAGAACGATTAGACTGGTGCAAGTTGGGAAATGTTCTTGCAGCTCTTTGGAAACAACTGCAGATTTCAGCCGAATAAACTGCAGGGAAACAAGTGTCACTTTATAATGATCAGCGTGTGAATCATTCACGACGCCATTGCTCCACCTTCAAGCTTGGTTGCCCACATGAATAAACAAAATGTCTTCTGTGGAAACGTTTTATGCTCAGACAAACATGGAGCAGCTCGGCCGCAAATGACAAGAAAAATGTGTGAAATGGCAAACGTGAGGCGTTCAGTCTCACCTCAAATCAACAAGTGGAAGACTGGATCTTGGATGAAACTGGGTGTTCAATATCAGATCTGGATAAATTATGTTAACATTACCTGATCTATACAAATACCTGAACTCTGGAAACTTTTACAAGCCAGTTCCAGTAAACTAACTGAAATAAAGTCAAATCTGCAAGAAAACTGGTCAAATATCCCACCAGAATTACCCCAGAAGCTTGTTGTTGGTTAGAAAAAGCATAAAGTGAAGTTGGGTTATGCTAGGATAATTTAACTAAAGTTAAGTAGGGGTTAATGCATATTTTAGAATCTGTATTTTACTTTATTTTGACCTATGCAGGTCTAAAATTTAAGAATATGAAACTTCTGCACCACATTTTTGTTTTACATTTAGCTGAAGTTCTATATCATACAGTAAATGTCAAACTTAAGGCTCGGGGGCCAAATCTGGCCCGCTACATGTTAGCCTTCAGAGGGCCACATAAATCGAACAGTCAAGATAACACTTGTTTTCTTAAATATATACATCAATCAAATTAAAGCACTTTTTATCTATATATTACCAAATTACATCCAAGGAAAATGATCTTTAATATTACTTAACTTTAAGAAGTCGTCAGCAAATGCAGGAAAAGCTATTTATTCATATTTTAGCAAATGAAAACATTTGTTTTCTTGTTATGGTCCAAAATGGAGATTAATTAATTTGACACCACCGATCTACAGTATTCCTATCTTGAAAAAATTATTAAAATAAATCATTCAAGGCCAAAAATTAATATCCATAATCAGTGTATGTAAACTTCTGACTGAACCTGAATGCTGTAAACCAAATATTCAACTTACTAATACAGAGGAACCGTAGTATCAGTGATAATGTGAGCTAAGATGTAAATGGAGGTTTGAGGGAAAACTACAGGCCCTCCTGTTGAGCATAAAAGAGAAATGTAGTTTCCATTCTGCTGCTCAGGCCTGGATTCTCTGGAGGAATCTGTTGAAGAACAAGTTGTGAAACGTTGCAGCAAGTTGCACAAACGTTCTGGTTCTGCCAAGTAAAATGAGTTTCTCCAAATACCTACAGACCACAAAGCAAGAGTCGAAAAGCACATTTACTTCAACTTAATTATAAATTATTATTTTTGCTTCTAGGCTTCCGTAACTGTTGCCATCTTGCATCAGGTATCCCTGTATTACAGGAAGTGGCACAATTTCGACATTTAAAATACGGTGAAAAAGCAAAATTTGCTCCGTCACATAATTGCATTTCCACAGTTATGCTGATTGAGCCCAACTCTACATTTCTGGTAAACTAGCCGAGGGTTTTGCAGTTTTAGTAGTTTTTAATTTCCACATTATAATGCCACTAAAAGTACCAGCAGTAATTCTTATATTCCTTCCTTTTGCTGTTAGATTGGAAACAATTTGTTTGTTTACATCATTTTAAGAGGGACATATTACGCAAAAGTTACTTTTTGCATGTTTTTGTACTTCCATTTGGGTTTCGACTGCTTCTAAAAACAAGCAGTTTTTAGAAGGGTTAAAAAACAGCTGTGTTTTGGTAATAAGTTAGTGTTTTTGGTGTTTGGAAAATTAGCCATTTAAAAATTTCCCCATTGCTAAGTCACTGCACCGTTGCCTAGCAACGCCAGCCAAGCTCAGCCCCATTACCGAGCAATCCAAGCAGAGTTCCAGCATCTTTGGTCAGTTGGTTTTATCTCTGTATGCACTGCACAATGGCTGCTGGAAAAGACAAAACGTTCTGCTCTACTAATGCTTTCCAAAGATGTAAGGTTGTCTAATTGCTCATCTGTTTGCAGCTGTTTTCATGTGAGTGTAATCGATGAATTGGGGGCGTGGCCAACAGCATTTAAATTAGTGGATTTAAAGTGGCAAGAGGCCCTAAAACAGCTCTGAGCAGACTAAAACAATTTTGGGCAAAAATAATGTAATGGACATAATAAATCACCTTTAAACAAATATGACGAAGCTGTTGTCCACTCTCTTTTTACAAAATGTGTTTTCTGATTATTTTAAGACCCCAAAGTAGAAACAGTTCTTTATAAATGTCAAATTTTCCATAGACAATGTTTATGAACCATGTTTTGTTCAAAAGGTCATGTGAGGCTTTAAATTAGTTTTATTGGCTAGACTGAGGGCAAAACCTGGAACTAGACAAGCACAAATTGTCTAGAAGCAACAAATAAATAGATGTAGTAACTTTCTAAAGCTACGTGATGATGAGTGTGTAGCTTCTTACCAAGGAACGAAATCTCCCAGTGATTAATCTTCCAGTCGACTTTGCTTATTAGAGCCTCCGCCATCCTGGAGTTTCCATGGTTTAGCGCGCTTCTTGCAGTAAATGAAAGGACAGTGTTGCGCGTCCTCCGTAATGATCATGTGGCGGCCACATGGGTCCCACGATGACATCACCCGGGGCAATCTGACAACACCAAAGCAGCCCCTTCACAACTGCTCTTTAACTGGTGGTAAATAACGCTGGTGTACGTTAAACAGAGGATGCATTTATGACAAACAGACACAGGCCCGGATGCAGTACAGCACAAGACTTATTATGAGAAATAACATGACCTCCACCCATGTTGGTTTACCTGTTAAAAGATGTGGAAAACTCTTAAAATTACGTTTTAATAAATAATTTCATACCAAAAAAGTCATACTTTTAATTTAAGTACATTTATTCAGTGAAGGGGAAAATGTAGTGTAATAAAAATGAGAACTATTTTGATACCTCTACGTTTCTATAATATGAATGCCACTCGAGATTTTTGAGCTCTTATTAATCAAATGTTTCCTTGAAAATCTCCAGAATGAAAAACAAGAAAACAGGCCATTGAAGTAAGGCAGGAAATGAATGAAGTAAAGAAAACCTCCCAACTTCTCCATATTGTCATTTTGAACAATGAATGAAAAGTTTTAGGCTGTTTTCACACCTAATAGTCTGATAGACTCTTTTGACTCAATAATCACACTGCTGATATTAGCATCCACACTTTAATGGTCACCATTAACATAGTTAACAACATCCGCTTGCGAACTCTTCTCACAACAGAATGAAAAACTACAGTTGTAGCCCCGCCTCCCATTGCCTTACATCCACAACATGCGCAGTATTTAACAGACTCGGTTCAAATGCAACTGTTACATTTTCAGTTGCCATGTTTCTCTTTCTCAATGCACTGAGTCAAACAAACAAACAAAAAAAACTATTGTAAAACCTGTTCCCCTCCTCGCCTGAGGGGGCGCTACACCAAGAACCACTGAAGGAAACGACATAAAACCCTCCAAAGTAGACACCGAGCATAACGTCCTTCTTCTTTAATGTAAACTAAAATGGAGTGGTGTCAGATTTTAGCAGTTGTAGGATTTCTCTTTTGTCTTTGATTTCTCCAGCTAGCGCTAGCTAGCGTTTGTTTTGGTGTATTTACCCAGAATGCCCCTGTGCTGCAGTCCACTTCCTCTGTTTGGAGCAGTTTCAGGTCCGCTTGCCATTTGCATATGCATTCAAAATGCACCAGGGTTCACTTCAGCCGAATCAAGACCGAGGTTTGCAGACCAAAGTTTGCTTTTTTTGGTCCATATCAGAGCTTGATTACTTATTCACACCTCCTCAAACGAACTGGACTTTCTAGGCAAATGGACTGGAGTTTGATTAAAGTGGGACAGGCAGGGTTGGTATGAATCCACCTTCAGTCAGAGCTTAGACTTAGACAGCAGAAAAAATACAGTCACTTTCTTTTGCCAAAATCACTTTTGGCAAAGAACAACTCAGGCCTTTATTTTAGGAAGGTGAAGATGTGGAGTGATTGATTTTTTGGCACCCTCCCCCCAGCATGTAAAAAAGACTGAACAAGCCGAGTCTCACACCTCTCCTTTTGCCCTTCTCGCAGGAAAAAATTGTTTCCCATCACCCCTGAAGCTGAGTGGTTGCCACGGTGATGGGAATTTTCAGGATAAAAAACCGTGGATTTGCCTCTGCTTGGTGTTCTTGTTTTGAGTTGTGTTATTTGCAGCCTTTCTTTCCCACACACCACCTTGTGTCTCATTTAGAAATCCTTGCAGGGAGGCAGAGTGAGAGCTTGGAGTTATGCAGCAGCTGGCCATGTGCTCTTCCTGCACGTGCTGCAGTGCTGCAGTATTCTGCAACAATTAGTCTGTTCAGTCGATGACGCCTCGTTGTGCTGCAGCTTTTAGGGGAGGAAAAAAATCAGATCTCATCATGAAGAGAGTTTGCAAAATTAGAGTTTGGGAAAATAACGAGTATGCGTGTTTACAGAGATAAGGAAAATCAGGACAGGCGCCAAAGACAGACAGGGTGAGTCCCAGATTGGATCTTATCAGATGTGGGAAGTTAAACGAGGACAGAGTCAGAGAACACACCAATAACATATTTATTTTGCAGAAACAGAGCTGATGAACGCTAAAAAGAAAAAAACAAGCTCTGCAAGAGAGTGGACAGACATGCACAGGTGCTGCAGGAGAGAGACGACCGAGAAGGAAGAGAAACAGCCAAGAAGGGAGAGGAGGAGGGAGCCAGTGGGGGAGAGAGGCGAGGTGGAGGAGGAGACTGCAGAAGGAAAAAGGAGTGGGAGAGCAATTCCCAAACAGCTGTCCAGCAAACGTCCCAGTCATCCGGAGTGCAGAGCCCGGAGGCGGATACAGAAGGCAGGACAGTGTCAGCGCGTCGCAGGAGCAGCACTGCGGCACACACACACACACACACAGATACACACTTCGTCCTGAGAACCAGAGGGATACCGGACCGGGATTCAGATCCAGCCGAGGTAAGGGAGAGATGTTTGACCTCCCGCTGCGATGCTAACATGATCCGGGTGATGCTGCTGGAGATTTGGTGCTGACATGCATGTCTGTGGGTTTCCTCTGAGAAAATGATCTGAACCATAAAACTATGACCAAGCATGTATAAAAATCTCTGCTTTGCTTTCATTTAAGGTAAAACCGCACCAGATTCTTAGGACTGTGCTTTTCTTTATTACTACATCTTTCATACTAGTTCTGCACATTCAACAATTCAGATATCTAAATGTTCAGCTTCTTTAGGAGAATCCTGCTGTATCTTTTTGTATTTCCAGCTTTCGTACTTTTTATAATATATTAACTTTTATGCAGATTTTGGCTCCATTGAAATTCAGCAAAAACTTTTATCTTCATCAGCTTGTTAATTCTGCCTACTTCAGTCTAGAAACCTTATTCAACTTTTAAACAAATCACAAGATGTTAAGCTAGTTTCATATTATTCAGCTTTTTGATTTGAGTTTTTCTAAACTCGTATTTTATGCAGATTTTTATTTACAATGTAACCCAATGGCAGAATTTTCAATGTTCACTGCTTTTTCACAAACAAAATGCTGCTGTTCGTACATATCTGACTGTACAGAAATAATTTATACATCAAAATGTAGCCATGGCTGTCTGCTTTGACAAAATATGAGCATCTTTGCTGTAGGTTTTACGGTTTCTTTCAAACACTTCAGGCCTGTCACACCTTCCTCCATTGGGATCCATATAAAATATTCAGAATTCCACAAAATTCAGCTAAAACTTTCTGCTCTTTAACACTCTCCTACTTCTGGAAACTTCAACCTAAAAACTCCATTCGACTTTTAAACAAGTCACAAGATGTAAAGCTATCTTCATGTTATTCAGCTTTTTGATATCTCTTACGGTTTTTCTAAACTCACGATTTAAGTTTTATGGAAATTTTTCGCAGTTTTCAGTTTTACAATGAAATCCAATGGCGGAATTCTTCAACTGGCACTTACGCTTTTAATAATTTTTCACAAACAAAATGCTGCTGTTCGTACATATTTCACTCTACAGAAATAATTTATGCATCAAAATGCAGCCACAGGTGTCTGCTTTGAGTAAATATAAGAATCAGTGCTGTAGGTTTTATGGTTTACTTTCAAGCACTTCAGGAGTGCAGGCATGTCACCTCTTCCTCCATTGGGCTCCATATAAAATATTTTCAGCTCTGTCCGTCTGGTCAGCTGTCCTCAGTTTGTCTCCCTTCAGCTGTTTTCACCAGCTTCCTTCAGCAGATTAGCATTCTCATGGCTGTTTCGCGAGGAACAGCAATTTTTCTAGTCTCTCTGTTTTCCAGGAGACATTCACATTCCGGCTTCATGCTTGTAAAGAAAGCTTGTTTGCTCTGCAGAGCTGCTCTTGCTTTTTATTTCTACCAAGTCGCGGATTTTGAAGAGGCCTTTAGCAATACACAAGAAGAAGAGTGTTGACTTTTGCCGGCACATGTTGACATTCTCTTCATGTTTCAAACGCTTTGATTCAGTTCCCCTGCTTGCATCTGCCAAGCAAAACTCTGGCAAGTGCTGGCCATGCATGCGGGTGGCATGAGGGGAGTGAGAAAGAAACAGAACAAATACTCCACCCTGCTATTCATCCAAGCCACTGGACTCTTTGAAAGCAAGGCCTTTGCCTATAATTGAGGAAACAGCTCATTGCATTTTGTATTTTGTAAGGCTGCCATTACCCTCTGTGGCATGTGCTTTTTATAACAACCCCAAATAGAGGGTCTTTCTGATATGCACAGGCATGACCCAAGTCAAGGTCATAGTTTGACATCAAGAGGAGGACTTGGTAGCATCAAAGTTGTTTTATAGAGAGAATGGGAGGAGCTGGACTTGTTTTTACTTCCAAATAGTCCCAAAAAAGGCAACATGTAGATTAAAGCATGGTGATTCTTTTGTGTGTGAAAGGTCACTCTGGTCATCCTTCGATGGATATTTTGGGAAGTGCACTGTATCTATTTTTAAAAAGAAGGTAGCAGCTGCTTGCAGACTGTAAAGCATCAGCAAACTGAAGCGTTTATTTAGACTACAGTAAGATTACGCTGCATCTCAGAATAATACCGAGCCGCTGATATCACAAGCGCCTTTAAGGTGTCCAGAAATACCCGGGCAGATCACGAGCCATTAGCTTAATTACCCGATACCGGCTCTATATTTATCGGCCTCCACACTCAAAGCTTCATCACCTCGCATGCATTGCCTCGCCTTCCAGTTTTAAAGAGGCTGGAGTGGCTCCAGATCCCTGCATGTCCAGACAGATACTTTGCTGACCCAATGACATAGTGTTTTCTTCCTGCACCACTCCCGTTATGACTGCATGACTGCTTGGGCAAGCATTTCTAAGAGGAAGCTGCCATCAGCTTTCCATCTTCCCAGGAGGTGTAAATGAAACCCAGGGCTGCAATCTGTGGTGGCGACACCACTTAGATTGTACTTTGCAGCACGTGCCGAGTTGGTTTAAGTTTTGGAGTTGTTCCAAAAGCATGGTGTGAATCTAGGGCTTGTTTTACTAGAATACACCTGTTCAACTATTAACAGCCCTCAGTGGCTCATGGAATCACTCAGTTAGCAAACTCAATTAACTTTGTCGGTTATTCAGCATAGTAGTCTCCAGCGTCACATTTTTATCAGTCTGATAATTATGAATATGCATTTTGATCCCCAGTTATGCCAGGTTGACAAACTATCTTTGAACATATTGTATTGCCAGGATTGCTATGTGATTTATAAAAATGCTAACTGAACACTAGCTTGGTAAAAATCATCCCCTTTTCAACTGTATTGCTGTTTTAAGTTTTAGCCAATCGCTAACGTTTGGCTGTGACATACCAAACGTTAGCGATGTTAGCTAGTGTAATGCGCTAGTTCGACACTATAAAGCTTACTAGAAACTGCATCCTCCAATGCAGCTGTTAATGTTAATTCACTACAAAAACTAAACTACAGGCAGATTTCAATGCTAAAACAGCAAAGAAGTTTGGTTTGGTTCAAATTTAACCATTGAATTTCTCCCAAATTTCAATGGGAGAAATTTCAATTTCTAGGACGGTAATGGCCATGCTAATTAAATCTTGTAGAAAAGACACAATGACAACATAATGTAATCCCATGATATGCTATACCTGTGTGTGCTGCTGAAAATCTGTTCACCAAGAAGGCTGGAGCGGCTCCAACTGTCGGCAGCATGACCTATTTTCTGTTTAATTCAATAAACAATAATTTGACTAAATAGTGGGGGGACTCGTTCATCCTCAAATGGTCAAAGGATTCTTAAATATAAGAATAAAGTAATAATCAAAACATAAAGATATAACAAACTGAATGTTTTATAAAATCTGCTTCATTACTTTACACTTAAACCAACCTAATTCACATGGTGAGACAGGAAACTTTGAGACCAGCTTTAATGAAACAGATTAAGGTTTCATTAAATCTAAGGCATTGAAGACTGACATCTAATTATAATATCTCTCATGTTTTGCTGCTGTCCCCTTGAATTCCATTCATTCTTGCCGTTTAAGCCCAGCTGACCCTCCAGCATGAAGCCTGACGCGAAGGTCAGTCCTTCAGGCTTTCTCTGTATCAGTTGCCTTCTCATAGACAGCAAGTGGAAATCTTAGAGTATCCATATTGGATTACTCTTTCTTTGAACCACAAGTCTTGTTTCAAAATTACTGCCAGTAAATACTGATTCAAACTTTTAAGCTATGTTTCCTGTCAAATGCCCAAACTGTGTAAAAGGGCTTTATAAGATATACAGTATATCTTTAATACAATGCTAATTTCCAGTAAAAAAGCAATTACTCTGAAATGAATGATGAAATACCTGAACTACATGAACATTCTTTGAATGGAAGAACTGACATTGGCATTGAGACTGAAACAGGACAGATTTGAGGAATGTTGGACACTTTGGTGGACTTTCATCTGAAACTGATGGAAACGTTCGTTAGCTTCTCTCTTCTGTTAAGATAATCTGTTTTATTGTATTAAAGTTTTGTGTCATTATTTTTCTTTCAACTGTTCTGAGCAAAAACAAAATAAAACAAAAAGAATAAAATGTACTGGATATTGACTCATTAGACGTTACATGTCTATGAACTTTGTAACTGGCAGCCATCTTGGCAGGCAGTTGCTATGGAGTTGTTATGACAACAATGAACAAGCTACAAGCTTAGAGCTAGCTCTCGCTTCGTCCCTATAACATAAACAAAGATGTTACAACAATTACTCAATTACAATTTTTGAGTAGTCTAACCCACCTCTGTGTAATACTAAGATAAATATGACTGATTTACTGTAGTGCTTACTGCCAAACTAGCAAAATTAGCAAGGCCGATGTAACTTTTACCTGCTAGCTAAGACAGACATGTAGCCTATGTGTTTGTTACTACATTTACTTACTCTGCCAGTCACCAGCACCTTGTTAGTCACACAAAGAGTTTGTATGTCCTTTACAAACATTACATTTGTCCATTTTGTACGCACTCTTCCTGTTCACTAAGTAGTTAACTATTTCGTAGTAGGAGATCGGAGACAGATTGTCCACCATTCTCCGCCCCATACGGGTCGATCCCAACAGCAGCCATTTTGTCCATGTATCTTTCTCTCACACATTGGTCAAGATATTTTCTTCTTGTTGGTCTCGAACCGCATGCACTTGCCTACCAAGATGGTGCAGGTCACTTCTGCTTCAGCCTTGGAACTTTGAATACACGTCAGGATTCATACAGTCCCCTGGAAAGAGAATTGTAAAATATTGATTCACATCTTCATGTTGTTCCTAAATAAAAAATTGAATTTAAAAACAAACCAAGTGCAGTTTTTGCTGTATTTCCTTCTACTAACGTCTACCTCATCCCACTTTCTGCCTCACATGTGTCACACCTTTCATCGCCACCTCTCACAAACGCTCTCTCCAACTGTTAAGTTAAGTTCCCATTCAACACGCTCGCACACATCCTGCCGGCTGTCAGAGCTATATTTAACACCAATGTGCTCATCGAGTGATAAACTGAGATTTCGCCTCGTAAACCTCATTTTCAAATAACGGAGAAGTTGTGATGAGAGCGGAGGCCGTTTGGATTCAAACGCCCAGTGTGTGTGTGTGTGTGTGTGTGTGTGTCCCTTAATGGGCCTCCTGAACAAACACAAACTTGTTAAGTGACTCAGATAAGAACGGAGCGGCGGTTCGGTCGGCTGCTGCAGGAATGTGGATGTTTTCCTGAGTGAAATGTAAGGTGTGGACCAGTCTGGCCAGGCACTCTCCGCTAATTAAATATGCCTATAAATGGGAAAGCGCTCCTCTTACTCACAGTCTGTCACCTCCCTTCAGCCACAAGCTGTTTTACTGACTCTGTTCTTCTATTCCATTAGTTTCTAAACTTGGTGACATTTTCTGATGGGTTTAAAATGGAAAATGTCCTCAATTTTACCAAATTCTCCATTTCTGTAACCTAGTTGGTGAGCCTATGCAGTTGGGTAGTAAATAGAATAGAATAGAATAGAACAGAATAGAATAGAATAGAATAGAATTCAACTTTATTGTCATTGCACTGTCATAAGTACAAAGCAACAAAATGTAGATACATTTATTCATTTACATTTACTTAAGTTGGAGTATTTTTACTATGCTTTACTTTTTACTTTTACTTCAGTAATTTTATTATGAAGTATTTCTTCTCTTACTTGAGTAAAATTTCTGGATTTTCTACCCAGTAAATGAAAAACAAACATGTTTTAACCAGAAATTCACCTGACAAGGACACACACCTGCAGTTTTTGTTAAAAGTTTCATAAATTATACATTGAAAGAAACTGATTTACAAACAATTACCTTTGCCTGGTTTTGTTATTTTTTGTAACTTAAATGAATTATCGTCTTTTTGGTCATTAAAGTACCAAAATTTTCACTTAACTTTATATTTTGGTCCATCTGCACTGCAAAAACACAAATCTTACAAAGTATATTTGGTCTAGTTTCTAGTGAAAATATCTTAGTTTTCTCTTATTTCAACTGTATTAAGCTAAAAGTAACTTTTTAGTAATATATAGAGGCTTGTTTTAAGTAAATTATTTCTTAGTATTGTTGAAAAAGTACCAGTTCCACTGGCAGATTATGTAACTTATTTCACAATTGTTACCTAGCAACGCCAGCCAAGCCCAGGCGTTACCTAGCAACCCAGTTCTAGTTCCACTGGCAGAATATCTCACTTATAGAAAGACATTTTTCCCATAAGTTAATTTATCTGCCAATGAAACTAATACTTTTCCATCAATAATAAGGAATTATTTACTTAAAACAAGCTCCTGTTTCTTGCTGAGAAATTATGTTCAAGGTTTTTTTTTGTCTTATTTCAAGTATGATAAGATATTTGCACTAGAAACTAGATAAAAATATTTGGTGAGATTTTATGTTTTTGCAGTGGAGATGGACAAAATATAAAGTTAAGTGAACATGTTGGTATTTTAAGGACCAAAATGACAATAATTCATATAAATAATGTAATTTTTAACATTAAATGACTGATAATTTGATAAATTACTAAGTACTTGAGTAGACTTTTTACCAAATACTTTTTTACTCTTGCTTGGCAGCTACTTTTGACTTTAACTTGAATAAAAAATATGCTGAAGTTGTGTTACTCTAACTTGAATACAATGTCTAGTTTTCTTTGATCTTATGGTTACAACAGATTTGCTCCAAGAAAAACCAGTTCACATTCTGCATCCTGTTCCCTCCTAAGATGCCTTTGCTCTGTAATTCTTCACTCTTATCTCTCACACAATCCCCGTAAAACCCTGTAAACCCCGGTCCTCCCCTCTTTGCCCTCCTCTGGTGCAGCTCTTTCTATCATGCTGGAGAAGTAGCTCGCTCCAAAAACAGGCTGCCCTGCTCTGATCCCCCTCTCTGCCGCCGCTCGCTCCCAATCTGCAGCCCAGCTGTTCCACATTAGCGCATCCAGAGCTGGCGCAGACCAGAAGATGTGTGAATGCAGCAGCAAAGTCTGCAGATTTAGGCCTGATCCTCCTTTGCTCTCAAATGCGAGAGAAGAGGATTTTTTCCTCACTCTTTAAGGATGCTGAAAGTTTACTTCTGGGGCGTGTGGTAATGATTTCTTTCTAATAAATCCATCATACTGTAGCAAAACAGTAGCTAAAACTGCAGCAGCATCTTCCTGATACTTTAACATCCCCAATATGATCAATGCATTTTATATGTAATCGTATAAAAGGGGATGAAATGAACAACAGAGTATTACGGCTATAAAAAAAAACAAACTATGAGAATAAAGTAAAAAAATTACAAGAATAGAGTTGTATTAGAATAAAAACAAAATAATGAGAACAAAGACATAATTTAAAAAAAAAAAACAGTTATAATATTACAAGAATAAAACTGTATGAAAATAAAAGGGAAATAACGAGAGTAAAGTGATATTTTGAAAATAAAATTATATCATAAGAATAAAGTTGTAATAATGAGAATAAAGTCATAATATTACAATAAAACTGTAATATTTGATCAGTTACTCAACTTTATTACAAGAATGAAGTTATATGAGAATAAAGTTCAAATATTACAAAAATATTCATATTATGAGAACAAAGTCCTAATAATCTGACAAAGTCGAAATATTATGACATTAATAAAGTCGATATTAGTGTCATTATTTGGAAAATAATGGGCCCTTTAATGAAAAGTTCTATTAAAATAGTAATTTTCATGAAGACTGTCATGGTGTTGCATCATGTTTCATGACAGTGTGGTGAAAGTTTTACCCAGGTTTCTCTGTAAGCTTTTGAAAGCTCACGTTTTTGTCTCTGTTTTGTCTGATTTCAGAAAAGTGTCCCCTCTCTGAAAACCGCCGCCGACCCGTTTCCAGGTCAATGCCGCCATTTTTCCTGGACTCCTGCACGCGGCGAGTGTTTCTGAGAATGTAACTGAAGCCCCTCCGCAGGGGAACCGTAACGTTCAGACCTACAGAGCGTTTTCATCCTAAACACCCGACGCAATCTCCCGACAAACAGCCATGCCTGCCAAAGCTCCCATTTACCTGAAACCCATCAGCAGCAAGAAGGGGAAAAAATGTCGGCTGAGAGACATTTTGTCTCCTGACATGATCAGCCCTCCGCTTGGCGACTTCCGCCACACCATCCACATCGGGAAAGGCGGAGAACGAGACGCCTTTGGCGACATGTCCTTCCTCCAGGGGAAGTATGAGCTTCTGCCTGGAAAAAAGGACGTCCACGCTCACTGTGGCAACCAAAGTGAGTATCTGCGAGCGCACAGCACAAGCGACGCATCCTTCGCCGAAACTCCGTCACCGGTCCTCAAGAATGCAATCTCACTCCCAACCATCGGGGGCAGCCAAGCGCTCACCCTGCCGCTGATCTCCTCCACCGTCTTCCCAGTGCCAGCAGATCCGCTGGAGGACTTCATGAGTCCGTCGCCGCCTCTGAAAGCCGAAAACCCCGATGAGCTAGAGATGCTGCAGATGGACGCCCTGCTGAGGTCCATGGACGTCTTCGACAGCGAGCCTTCGTCGCCGTTCGCCGACCTCCAGTCGAAACCTGACGTCCTTTTGGACCTGCTGGAAGGCGCAAACAAGTCGACCTTGAAGGCGGTTGCTAAGGCTAACAAGCTAAACAAGAGCGAGGGCAGGTTTGAGAAGCCGTCGCCATATTTTATCAGCGACGGCAGCTCGCGCAAAGCTAATGGTAGCTTAAATAGCAACGCTAGCAGCGACAGCTACGACAGCTTCGACAACAAGATGGACTTCCAGAACAACGACGTCTTCAATCGAAGCGGATACTTTAACAGTGACATTACCGTGGGCTTCAAGCAGGATCTGTCCAAGTGCAACAAGGACTGGGTGGACAGGGACAGCGGCGTGGAGGAGGGACGCATTAGCGACTTTGAGTTTGAGCTTTCCAAGGAGAAAAGCGGCTCGCAGGATTCCCTCAGCCAGATCACGGGGTCGCTCCTCTCCCTGGAGTTGGACCTGGGCCCGTCCATCCTGGACGACGTGCTCAACATCATGGATAAACCCGCAGCGAAGAGCCGGCCTTAAGCTGCGCCGCCACGGAGAAGAAGGGAAAAATTAAGACTTCTGAGTAATCAAAATGGTGTCTGGATATATCATTGAGATGAAAACAGTAGACAAAGCTGCTTATGTTTTTATTGTCAAAACTTCTACGTATTCTAGCTTCTATGGAGTCTTTATGTTTGTGTTTCCATCCCAGCAGCATGTTCAGGATGCATGTGCTTCGTGTTTCACCTCCGTTGTGCCTTTGATTTTCAGCTGAACGTTTTCATGTTCTCCTCTTGACCTCCAGATTAACAGAGAACATTTCAGTTTATCTAATAATGCACTTTTTGTTGTTCATCACATGGTTCCAATTTACTATTTCACATAACACTATGCATATTTGTGTTTTTGACATTGTAACACAAATAAATACATTTTTCCTATTATGTGTCTTTATTTTGCAGTGAATGTTTGCATACAGTCGTGGTAAAAAAGTATATCCTTGATTTGTTTTTGTTTGGGGTTTTTATCTTTTAAAATTTTAGATGAAACAAAAGAACGATGAAACCAAGATGGAGAAGCTCAGTGACAAAATTTACAGTGAGTTGGATGGAGAAATTTAGAGCTCTCAATGTTTTTTTAGACAAAGCAAGAAAATTTTTGAGATTGAAAAGTCAAAAATTTGCAAGAAGATAAGGCAAACCTTGAGATTAATGCCAGAAATCTAGAAAAAAATGAAAATTTGAATTTGAAGAGTCAAACATTTTTAATTCAGAAATTTTGACATTTTTTTTCTATAAAATTTCTGTGAATAAAGATTTCAGTTTTTTGGTGGAAATATATTTAGTACATAAGTTTGATTGACAGCATTAAGCCCCGCCTCCTGGCTCTTATTGGTTGTTTTTGGTGCATTTCTTTAGATGGCAATAGTAGGTCAGAAAGGAGATTTATCTTTTCACAGATTATCTGTCTCAAACTGTCAAAACATGGTGACACTTTTAACAAATATGTAAAAAAAACATTTTTTTCTAAAAGCTACATGTTGCAGCTTTAATTAAAAAAACATGAACTTTCTCTTTCTTCCATTAGAACCATAGAGGGACACAAAAAGGCTGCAAAACTTACAAACAATCCCAGCAGGAAACCAATAAGCCTCAAGCTGCGGGATGGAGCCACAGAGCGTATTTATTGTGCTGCCTCTCACATTCCTGACATTCTGCCTCCTTGCCCTGCTGTGGGAGCCTCCGTGGGCCTTCGTGGGCCCGGCGAGGCGCCTGCTCCGTGTGTTAGCGTGGGACAGGCGCACAGCGGAGAGGAACATCTGACATTCCTTGGATTCCAGCCACAAGTGTCCAGGACCGGACATAAATCAGCTGTTTCAAGCGAAGAGGAAGAGACACGTGATCCATCAGCCGTAAAGAACAGAGGCTATAAAACACTCATAACACACACCGTGGTTTAACCTCTGGGTTTGACACATGGAGCTCCACTTTTATTTATGCTGATTAAAAAATAAGCATTAGCATAGCAGTATGTTGCTGCAATACGATGGATTACCAGGGTACATGCTAAGAAAATAAAACTACGAGAATAAAGTCAAAATAATATGAAAATAAGGTTGCAGTATTTAAGAATGAAGTCGTAATATTACAACTTTATTCTCATATTATGACTTGATTCTCCAAATAAAGTCACAAGTCTAATGGCTTTATTGTCACAATATTATGACTTTATTCTGATATTATTTGACTTTATTCTCATAATACGACTGTTTTTGTTTTATTTTAACTTCATTTTCCCATTATTTTGACCTCATTTTTGTAATACTACGACTATTCTCGTATTATTTCGCCTTTATTCTTGTAATATTATAACATATTGTTATATCATAAAATAACATATTATTACAAAGACAAACTCTGTCATACGTGTTTGTCTTTGTAATATTATTTCATTCTTGTTTAATTTCAACTTTATCCTCATACGACTTCATTCTTCTAATATTATTTTATTCTTTGTATGGATCTGATACTTTATATGAAACCAGCAACCTTGTTCATTTTCGCAACCCCTAAAACCCCAAAACACTTCAGTGTTGGTACCAAAACATATATATATATATATAAAACATACTGAGCCGGAACCCTTGTTGAGTGTTTCTGGTAGGCCCGTAAATCTGACGCACAAGCAGAATAGAGACAAAGGTACTTCTCTTGGTCCACTGGGAGTTAATTTCTGCTTCAGAAATGATCTAATTGGACCCTGAAAAGACTATTGCTGTGTTTAAGTTGTGCTAAAAGGAGTTAGCATCTGACAGTTGAACAACCTAAATAACGGATTTAAAAACAATAAATGTCTCTGTTCTTGAGCTCATATGTCTGTTTATTCAATAATTTAGCAACAAATGATTTGTAGATATATGGTTTTTGAATTAAATGGGATGAATGTTGATCAATTAATTAGAAAATCTGCAATTAACTCGACTCAAAATTTCAATCAACTTCCACCACTGTTTAAGATTTATTATAAACTTTGCTTAAAGGATGAATGAAACCAAAACTACCATGCCTGTTGTTTGCTTCCCTTAAATACTTTGACACTTTCTCATCCTTTATGGAGAAAACAACACAAATTTGCTTTCATAAAAACACTAATTTCACATGCAAATAATTATCTGGTTTCAATCCCTCTCCTGACAATGCGGCAAACCTCTGAAGGCCTCAGAAAGTTGGTAAACAAACTGGGCTAGACGAGGCATCCAAAGGCGCTTCAGAAACCAGATGTCCAATCAGACACGACTGTTTCTCCACGCAACAACAAAAAAACAAAAAACAGTGTCACAGCAGACATCCCAGACCAGTGGAAAATCCCAGCTAAGACTCCAAAGCGTTTGCATATGCTGAGCTGAAGGATACAGCCTGTGAACATGGGTAATGAGAACCCTCTCCGCCGGGGTAATTACTATGCTTATACCTGCAAAGGTCCATCACTGACTTGATGACAGCCCTCCATTTTGACAGGTGTGGAACCAAAAGCCCATTTCCTTTGGTTAAAAAAGGAAATGCAGGACCGCAGCAACGTTGCATGTTTCGTAACATATTAAAAGGTTCTGTAAGCCAAAATACCAGGAAATACCAGAGCTCTGCTGAAACCAAAGCAAATAATTTTCATATGTTAAGAGTTTGAGCAGTCAATTGGCATTCTGCCTTTCGCAGCACTGCAAAAACAAAATCTTACCAAGTGCTTTTGGTCTTGTTTCTAGTGCAAACATTTTACTTCACCTCAAATAAGACAAAACTAACTTACAAGTAACTTTTCAGCAACATATAGAGGCTCGTTTTACGTCAATAATTCCTTAATGTTGATTAAAAAGTTCTAGTTCCACTGATTATTTCACTTATAACAAGGGAAAAAGTCTTGATATAAATGAAATAAACTGCCAGTGGAACTAGAACTGGGTTGCTAGGTAACGGCTGGGCTTGGCTGGCGTTGCTAGGTAACGACTGTGAAATAAGTGAAATAATCTGCCAGTGGAAATAGTACTTTTTCATCAATATTCATCAATATAAAACAAGCATCTATAGTTTGCTGAAAAGTTACTTATAAGTTTGTACACTATAAGGCAAAACTAAGACATTTGCACTAGAAACCAGACCAAAAATACTTGGTAAGATGTTGTGTTTTTGCAGTGAGAGAGGTTTGTCTTAAGTAAGATTGATGTGCTTGTTTTTTTTTCTTGCAGAACTGAGATAGCGAGTCATCTGCATTTAAGCTGCGTCGCTCCTGTCTCGCCTCTCACAGGGAGCCAGAGGGGAGACGAGAAAATACCAAAGATGGAAGACAGGAATAGTCGTGGTGGCCTGTTTCTCATTACACGGGGGGCCAAAGTGGATGTTTGACCTGAAGAAACCTTGACTCTGACTGCCTCTGATCCTCCATGTTAACAACACAGAATAGAGCTGGAGAATCAGGCGGCTCATTGTGTGACACCCACAGGTTTAGAACAATATTCCACTTGTTTTCCTGGCAAATCCTGCGTTAGTGCAGCTTGAATGTGTTTCTCAGCTCAGTTGAAAATCTCTTGAGATAAAAATCGCTGGAACATTGATGTGTACGAGCGTGAGTTATGTTTATTTTTAAAGGACTGCACAGCACTCAGCTGAAGTTCAATTATATACAGATCAAAATCCAATAAAACGATTTAAAAATCTGTTTTCAAAGGTGCTGCCACAGTCAGCAAAACCCAGGTTTAGAGGTGGATTATTTTATGCTTTTAGCCACACATGGACGGCCAGTTGCATTCTTAGATAATGAGATTTCAGTTTGCTCAGTTCTGCCTATTTCCAGTTCCTTTCAGAATGAGCTGTTTAAGGGCTCCGTCACTTTAAATCCAAAGAAACAGCACCTGGCCACACCCCCACAACTCAACGTTTACAGTCACATAAAAATGGCTGTAAACAGGCGCGCAACACATCTTTGAAGAGCAGAAGTTGGGCCTCCTGCACAACCAACAAAAATGCAGGAAGTGGTTTCTGGACGGTAAGTCAACAACAAAACTCTTGTCTTTTCTAGCAGCCATTGTACAGAGCATACAGTGGTAAAACCAGCTTACCAAACATGCTGGAGCACAGCTTTGGTTGCTAGGTAATGGCAAAAAAAAAATTGCTTATTGCCAAAAACTGGATGTTTCATTTAAGTGCCTGGGTTGTTTTTAGAAGCTGAGTTGAGCCTCAAATGGAAGAACAGAAATGTGCAAAATGTGAATTTAGCATAATAGTTCCCCTATAAAATATTCCCAACCGGTGGCCCAGAAGCCACTAGAGCCAAGAAACACACCGCTATGACCCAGTGAAGTTTTCCACCAGCAGAGCGGCATAATGCGCAGTCTGTGCTCCAAACTGCTGATGAAGGAGCTCCTCACAGCCATACTCATCGTGTCTGGAGGAACGACAGGAGAAATTTTAATGAGATGCTTCCCTGCTTGATGAACCTTGATGGCGACACTAGAGACATGTGGAGTTTGACAGAAGCTCTTTTGTCTTCACCTGCTGAAAAATAAAATGAGCCCAAAACACTTGATTCCTTTTTGTTTTAAGTAAATAATTTCTTAATATTGATGAAAAAGTTCTAGTTCCATTGGCAGAACATGGGAAAATGTTTTGTCATAAGTAAAATAATCTGCCAGTGGAATTAGAACTGGGTTGCTAGGCAACGGACTGGGCTTGGCTGGCGTTGCTAGGTAACGATTTGGAAATAAATGAAATAATCTGCCAGTGGAACTAGAACTTTTTCATCAATATTAAGGAATTAATTACTAAAAACAAGTTCCTATCTCGCTGAAAAGTCACTTATGCTAGTTTTGTCTCATTTCAAGTGAACTAGAAGCAGGAGCAAATTCAATCCCATTCAAATTTACTGATCCCAAAGGGAAATTAAACGTTATTTTGGCCCAAAACACAGAAGCAGTTGGTTCCTTGAAGAGGGAAATATCTGGAGTATGATAAATATTATTCTTAAATATTTAAGGTTCTCATAAGATATCATTTTTGTTGATATATGCTGCGCATGTTCCAACTTTTATTGGAGGATAATAATCGGACTCTAGTAGCAGAAGTTCCTTGGGAACATTATCGCTGGGACAATGTTTTCTTTTCACAAAATCTGGACTTTACATAAACCGCTTAGCCTTTTCTCACAGTTGTTACCCAACTACAATACACATATTTTTAATATGAACCTCTATTATCACTTTTATATTGCCACTGCTTCGAACCAACTTTTTCAACAAACAAAAGCAGCTGAGTAGTAGCCATCCAAACAGTTACTCAAGAAGAGTAAAAAGTATTTGGTAAAAAAAAAAAAAATCTACTCAACTGATCAAATTATCAATCATTTAATATGTAAAAATTACATCGTCAGACTGACAAAAATATAAAGTTCAGTGGAAATTTGTCATTCAAGAACCAAAATGACAATAATTCATATAAGTAATAAAAAATAACAAAATTAGGCAAAAGAAAATTTTTCCAAATCAGTTTCTTTCAATAAAAAAAAAACTTCAGAAGGTTTAACAAAAACTTCAGGTGTGTGTCTCTGTGGTGAATGTTTGGTTAAAACATGTTTGTTTTTCAGTCAGTGGGTAGAAAATACAGAAGATTTACTCAAGAAAAAGTAGAAATACTTCATAATAAAATTACTCAAGGAAAAATAAAAAGTACAGTGTAGTAAAAATACACCTAAAAATATGTTTTTTTACAAAAACGTTACTCCAGTAAATGTAATTAGTTACTACCCAACTTTGGTTTTGTGATATCCTTTTGCAATGTTTGTAAGATGTTCAAATTCAAATTCAAAAATACTTTATTGATCTCAAAGGGAAATTAAATCAGTATTTATAATTGTTGAAGTGGTTGATTTAAATCTTGTGCTTAATTTAATTTTGTTTCCATCTTAAGGACTATCATGTCTTTTTCTAATGTCTGCAAAAGGACGATTTAATTTAAATGTTTGTTGTGTGGACCCCAGGAAGAATCCTTAAATAAACAAATACCACGTGTAAATTTGTTGATCTGGCATTTCAGGGTTGAAACGCCAACAACAGGAAAGAGGAAGGAGATTTTAATCTCAAGTCTGAATGAAGTGAGCAGATATGAGCGAGTTTCTTCAGTCTGACCGGAGGCGGATAGCTCAGCTCTCTGTTGACTGCTGTTTACCTGGCAGTAACCATGGCGAGCTCGCTCCAAATCTGAGCTGAATGTAGGCCAGAGGCAGGATGAGAGCTAAACAGAGCGGCGGCGCCTCGACGAGACACCAGGACACAACACAGCAGACCTAAACCTGATGCTCTACGGCTGCCATGACTTCAGGTTTACTTTAAAAATGGGGCAATGCTTTTAATAAACATTTACATGTAAATACATGAGATTATAACCAGGTGGCTAATTTTCATTTCTGTCCCATTTGTACAATAGTCACTGTAAATATACAAAATATTACCAAATATTTTAAATATCTTGAAATAAGACAAATTAACTTATTAGTAAGTTTTTAGCTTGTTTTAAGTAAATATTTCTTTAATATTGCTGAAAAAGTTCTTATTCCATGGGAAAAATGTCTTGCTATAAATGAAATAATCTGCCAATAGAATTAATATTAAAGAATTATTTACTTAAAACAAGCCTCTATATGTCGCTGAAAAGTTACTTTTAAGTTAGTTATATTTCAAGATATTTGCACTAAAAACTAGACCAAAAATACTTGAAGTAGGAGCTTGTTTTAAGTTAATAATTCCTTAACATTTATTAAAAAGAACAGGATTCACTGGCAGTTTTTCACTTATAACAAGGGAAAAATATCTTGTAAGTGAAATAAATTCAACTAGTTAATCAACTGATTAATGAACTTGTCTAGTTTTCATCTCTCTCAGCTAAAAACAACCCGTTTTGCAGTGGATGCCTTCTGCGACTGACCTCTCCTTCTAAGGCAGCTTGAAAAGGACGGAAATCAAAAGCTGCAATCACATGAAACGACCAAAATAAGAAACGTCTTTCTTGGCTCCTTGACCGGCTCAGGCCAGCAACTGTCCGTTAGGAGATATTTATACTTTTGGTCTTTGGTCTATTTCCTCCTGACAGCTTCCTGGGAATTCCTTTGATGCCTTGTATATGACGGGGTTTGGGAGGGACGGGGATGTCTGCTTATAGATTCTGGTGACATCATTTACCATCTTCATCCCTGAAGGGCCAAGCTCTCCGACGCCCCGACATGTTCAGCAAAATGAGTTTACTGGTTGGTTGGTTGGTTGCTATGAAAGTTAGACACTGACGAGGCAAAATATTATAACCACCAAACAGCCAAAATAACCTTGACTTGTTCAGGAATGAACCAAGATGTTAGCATCATATGTTTTAGTGTAATGGATTTGACGAAGCGTGAATGGATTGAGATCTGGAGAACTGAGTCTAAAGGTGTTTTTACGCAGTTCGATTGGTGATGAAAATGCCAACATTTGTTACATTTTCAGCTGCTGTGTTTTGCTTTCATGAACCAAACCCTTTGAAAACCCTGTTCCCCTCCTCGCCTGTGGTGGCGCTGCGCCAAGAACAACTGAAGGAAACAATACAAAAACCTCTGAAGAAGATGCAGAGCCCAGCTTCATCCATTCTTTAAATTTTGCAAGATGTAAACAAAAATGGAGTCGTGTCATCAGATTTTAGCAGTTGTAGGATTTCTTGTTTGTCGTTGGTAAACGTAGTGTGGTCTTACCATAAAAGACATTTTCCGATTCTGTGACCAGAACCCTATATATTATAAGAAAGACACAAAGTCTGTAACTGCAGCTGCAATTGGCAGTTACCTTAGCAACCAGTAACTGTCAGCTCATCCCTCTTTTTCTGTCGGTCTGTGGTCCACTTCCTGGTTTTGGAGCGGTCTCAGTTGAAGGTAGAGACTGAGGTTTTTAGGCAGATCAGTCCCGTTTAGTCCGCTTTTGGTCCAACTCTAGTCGGTTTGCCTGGAAAGTCTGTTTCGTTTGGGGAGGAGTGAATGCGCAATGGAACTCTGATGCGGCCCAATAAAACAAATTCTGGTCCGTCTACAAACCTCGTCTCAGTCCGGATAACGTGAACTCTGGTGTGGTTAGCATATATTTGTAAACGGTAAGCAGAGTGGAGACTGCCCCAAAAGCAGGAAGTGGACTATAGCGCAGGGCATTCTGGGTAAATACAACAAAAACAAACATGAGAGTCTAGCGCAGTGCTTCTCAGTTCCGGTCCTGAGGCCCCCCTGCCCTGCATGTTTTAGGTGCTTCCCTGCTGATATACACCTGGATTGAATCTATGAGTGATTAACAGGCTTCTGCAGTACTTGATGCTTGCGGAACAGGTGATGCAATCATTTGGATCAGCTGTTCTGAAATAGGGGAACATCTAAAACATGCAGAGCAGGACTGAGGACTGGAATTGAGAAGCACTGGTCTAGCGCTAGCTGGAGAAATGGTGCAGCTGCAGTTAAAGACGCCAACAGAAAAAGGGGGACGAGGTGTCAGTTACTGGTTGCTATGGTAACCACGAACCACATAACATAACTTATAGACCAATGAACGTCAGGAGATAACGTTTTGGCTAAACGAAATGAATTTGAAGTATAAACAAACCAATTTTGACAAACGTCACCAAAATAAAATCAGTGTTGCACTTATAAGATAAGATAATAATACTTTACTGATTCCCAAAGGGGCCGGGGGAGTTTTGTTATGAAGTGGATTTCTTACAGTAAACTGAGGTTCTGGTTGCAGGACAGTAGTTGTGGGTGTTTGGCCTGCAGGAACAAGCCTTTTAAGGTAAGACCACACGATGTTTCCTCCTCACAAGCTGGATGCTCTGGAGCCTTTCTGATAAGTTGTCACCGTTCAGTCAAGCGAACAGATCTGCAGGGATTTTCCAACATGGTTCCCTTCCTTCAGTCCAAAAAAAGAAGCAGCAGCTGGCGGCCGTTTAGTTGATGCTTTGTTTGGGGTGAGCTTTTACACATCAGGCTAGCGCAGCTGAATTATGGCCAGGCCAGTAAAGTGAAACAACACAGAGGAAGAAAAAAGAAAAAGCCATAAAGGAGTTTTCATTCTAATAATGTTTTGACCTCTGAGGAGCTGCATTGTGTTTTCACCAGAATAAACACCCAGATGTGTCTGTGAAATCCATCACATTTACACTCGACACTGTGGGGACGAACACGGTTTTTATGTTTACATTTCAGCTACTTTTACTGGAGTTTTATCATCTTTAAGGACTGGGTCTCTTCTCAACCCCTAACAACATGTAAAAATGTCCTGGACAGAGTCCTAGAATGTGTCCAGATCAATATTCAACACTTCCAAACAGTTTTACGATCGTGTCTAACACAATAGGAGTCAGGACACAGATATTCCAGCAGTTCACTCTATAATTCAATGTTCGGTTCTTTTAAAATACCACCTTGTAAAAGTAGACTTTAAAAACATTAAGTCATATAAGCTCCTTTTGAAGAAGTCTGAAATCTTTTTAAAACTACAGATACGTCACAAAGTTTTCACATTTTGTCACGTCACATCTAAAAAAAGTTGATGTGCTGTGTTAGTTGACTTGCCTCTCAGTTCAGGGGAACATCATCAGTATCCGGGTAGATTTGCATCCATGCCTCACTCTTCCCTGTCTCAGATAACGGTTGATTGAACAGAAATGTAAGACGGTCAAAGATTGGAAAATTATTTTAGAACTCAAATGTGCTGGAGCTCTGCTTTGGTTGCTAGGTAACGAGCTGGCTTGGCTGGGGTTGCTAGGTAACGAGCTGGGCTTGGCTGGGGTTGCTAGGTAACGGTACAGAGCCTGGCAAATGTGACGTAATAATCGGGAGACTCATTTCCCAGACACCAAAAACACAAAGCTATTGCCAGAAAATGGCTTTGCGATTTTTTTTAAAGTGCTCATCAAGTCGTTTCTAATCTTAGTACATTTGTAGTTAGTTTTGTCTTATTTCAAGTAACTTTTCATTACGATATAGAAGCCTTTTTAAAGTCAATACCTTGTTAATATTAGTGAAATAATCTGCCAGTGGAACAAGACATTTTCACTTATAATATGAAAAATAATCCACAGGTGGATTATTTCACCTATATCTAACACTTTTTCATCAAAATTAAGGAATCATTGACTTAAATCAAGCTATTTCTAGCTGAAAAGTTACTTTTGTCTTAAACTAAGTTATTTCCACTACAAACTAGACTAAAAATACTTGATAAGTGTTTTTGCAGTGTGCAAGTACAAAAATGTGCAAAAAGTGAATTTTGAAAATGTAGTCCCCTTTAAATGTCTCAGAGGTTTTTGTGTTTTTGGTCTTTTTGATGCTGTTTGTTCTCTCTAATGTTCTCTAACAAACCTTCACAGAACAGCTGGATTTATACTGACATTGATTAAGTTACAGACTGTTTACTTTTAGATTTCCTCTAGATTTATGTGGGAGCGTCAAAGGACTAAAGCATGTAAAACTAATATTATAATTCCTTACTTTCTTGCTGTTGCTTCTACTCCAATGATCCAAAACTTCATCAGATCTTATATAACTCCCTTTTCCCACGAGTCGCAGGTCACAAGTTTGCTTTCCGAAAGACGGGATAAAAATATTAGTCTCCACAAAAAAAGAAAATAAACATGTTTTTAAAACAACACAACAAAATTCATCTATAATTTATTAATATGTTTAATTGTTTTTGAGTTTCTTTGAAGTGTCAAACACATTTTCAGCCAAATTTCTGCTCACAAGCAAGAAATTTGACTTTGTTTTCACAAAACCACAACATACAGTCATTAAATAATATAAACTTTGATCGCGTGTCAAACTCGAGGCCCGCAGGCCATATCTGGCCCGCCATTGCCATTTCTGGAGGGTCACAGAGATACAATTTCTATTATTTTATTTGTCAAATCTAATTGGTTTTTATTTGTATAAGGCCAATTTACATGAATGTGGACAGATTCTACACATTATTTAATATTAAGGCCAAATCAAATGCAGAGAAAGTTATATTTAAACAGTTTGTTAATGGATGGATTTGCCTTTACATACTGGCACAACCAGGACATTCATGATCTTCATGCTGCCTGAAATGAAAAGAAGTTTCCTTCAGGACAATAAATAAGTAAATAAATATGTATATGTGTGTGTGAATCCAATTATGCAATCTTTTTTTTAAGGTAAAACAATTTAAAATAACATAAATGATGCCAATATAACCTCAGTGATTTGTGTTTGCACACAATCCAAACACACAATGACTAAGAAACTATTGTCATCAAATAAATGTTAAAATGAAAGTGAACTTTATTTAGAAATAAATGACTTTTTATTCAGTTGCTTGTTATGAGTTTTCAGATGAATTTGTTTCTATTTTCTGCAGAACTGAAGCTGCTACATCAATCTGATAACAGTGGACAGCGCCCTCTGCTGCTCACATTATGAATTACAAGAGCCTAATTCAACAAAATCCAGGCTTATCAGCTGCACATTTAACCCTATTAATCGGATTGTTTCTTCATTGTTGGCGGTTAAGCCGATCTGAACACAAACATTCCTCGCATACGTGCGTGTCGGACCCATTTAATTCTGCAAATGTCCGCATTTCTCCACTGGGACCAGATTATGATACCAACATCACATCAGCAAGACGTCTTAAAAAACTGAGGGCAAGTCAGATGTGGGGCTTTGCTCCAAAGCTCTTTTACAAATATTATGTTTTCACTAATGAGATTATCTGCATGCGCACTTCCCTGAGGGCAGGGAGAGGAAGAATGAAAATGACTTGAGTATTTAGTGGTCTTGGGCTGATCCCAGGGCCTTGCATGCAACCTGGTAAATCGGCTTGCGTGCCAGTCGATCATTAGTTCCTCCCTCAGAAATGCTGAAATGACCAAACACCTCACATCCCCCCCACAACCAGCCAGAAGATGAACTGCAGAGGCCTGTAAACAACCAGCAGCCAAAGATTTTAATATTCAGACCAGAGCTTCACATTTTGGCACATTACAGCTTGTTTGTTTTTCTGTCATTTTTAAAAAATTTTCATATACGAGATAAAAATAAAGAAAAAAATACTGCCTGTGAAAAACTAGAAACTAAATATTTAATTTTTTTTGTAGATATGTTTATTCATTTTTGTTTAATAACATAACACAGAACAAAAGCTCAGCAGTGCAGTCCGTAGGAGACAAAAGAAATGATAAGCTAGGAGGGGCATACATATTCCCATCATTATATAGTCCACATCTAAGCATTTATAAATGCATGAGACAGGATGGTAGACACGTGTTCTTCAGCATAATCCAAGAAGGGCTTCCATATGCGTCCAAAAGTGTCAGTCTTAGGGCGGACGAGGCATGTTAGAAAGTCAAGATATAAGCCTCTTCCACCCAAAAACAGTAGATTTATTAGAAATCCATTCTAACAAAATATTCTTTCGGGCACAGAAAATTAGAACATTATATAACTTACTCTTGTTTTGATTTTGAATATGTTTATTTGGTAGACCAAGGAGAAGAGACACTGGATCAAGATCAATATTACTTTTGATAATTTTTCTAGTCTCAGCCAGAATTGATTCCCAGTATATCTGGATTTTAGGACATGACCAAAGACAATGTGTGAGGCTGCCTTCATGCATTTTGCATTTAGGGCACAGTGAAGAGGACCCTGGTTTGAACTTAGCCACCCGATTTGGGGCCAGGTGAGCTCTATGTAGTAATTTAAGTTGCAACGCCCAGGAGTGATTGCAAATAGTAATTTTTCTGGCAGAGTTTCAAATACTGCTCCACATTTCATCAGTAATCTCGATTGATATTCAGCTCTCCTCCCCAGGCCTGGGCCAGAGTTGGTAAATGACACTTATAACATCTTAATGTTTTGTAGCACATACTGAGTGACACTTCACGAGTTTTGAAAAACTGTTTTTCAATGCCTGAAACCTCAGTGTCTCTAAGTAGAGTTGTTTCTTTTTTAACAAAATCTCTTAGCTGGAGGAAACGGAAGAGGTTATTCTTCCCTACTCCAAAGGCTTCCACAACTTCATTAAAAGACATGAGGATCCCATCCTTAAAAAGACAGCCCAGAGAGAAAATACCCTTATGCCCCCATTCCACAAAACCTGCATCCAACATACCTGGAAGAAAGTCAGGGTTCTGGACAAAGTGTGTAAATGGGGATGTTTTCCCAGTTCTTCCCTCGATGTGTTGAACCGCCCTCCAGGCTTTGACTGTATTCACAGTGATTGGATTGTTACAGTATTTGTTTATTGTTTTCATATTTTTAAGAAATAGCAGGCTTTTAAGAGGGCAGTCACATAACGAGGCTTCTACATCCAGCCACACTGTGGATGGATTTCTCGGGCATATAAAATAAGAGAACTTAATTGATATTTTTTTAGGTCTGGGAGATCTAAGCCTCCCATGTCTCTTGGTAGCTGTAGTGTTGACATTTTTATGAATGCCCTTCTTTTGGCCCAGATAAAGGAACCAAGTCAACTCTTTAAAAAGTAGAGCATGATGTCATCAGCATATAGACGAATCCAAATAAATCTTTAGTATTTAAGAACATGATGGATGTTATTTTACTTCCTAGTTCCTTGTTTTAGGAATTGCTCCATTTAGACTCATTTTAAGTTTTTAAGCACCAATGGCATTTTAAAGGCCAATTGAAATGTAAAAGTAAAGAAGTTTTACATTTTTGATAATTAGTTTTTATTTTTTTGTAGTTAAAATAGCTACAGCACTATTGCAGCTTGACAATTAGTTGGAGATACTTTCCAGAGTAATGTTAACAAGGCAACAATAGAAATCTAAATATATCCATTTACTTTTTAAAGTTTTATTCAGTGTAATATCTTTTAGTATGAAATAAAAACCAAGAAAGCAGTGTTTGTATTCCTCACACATGTGTTTATTTTTCATGAACAAGCCCCACTAGGCATTGGATTCATTGCAAACGCAGGTTTTATTCTGAGTAGATGGAGGGAAGGTTGGGAAAAATGCTGGTCCAGAAATTCACATAACGCAACCTCAGCTTCTGCCTCATGTAGCCGGCATCCATCTTGGAATTGATCTCCAAGAACTTGTGTCCAGTGGATGTAAATGTCGGCCATGTTGCAGGTACTTTCAAATCGCCTACGTTAGGATCTCTGTAAACCAAAGAAGAAGAAAATTTCACCAACCTTGATCTATTTCCAAGCCTGAAAACACATTTTGTGTTGTATTCATATCCCATCTTGGAAAAGTTGGTCCAGTAGGCGATCAAATCCCGATGTTTCGGCCAGTACCCCAGCGGCGTGGAGAAAGGCTTTCCACAGACGTACTGCAGGTCATCGGCGTGATCAGAGCCCAGCCAGGGCTTGGTGTAGGGTCCCAAACGGTTGGGCTCAGAGAACAGGTATGAATAGGTGCAACCAGTTCTTAATGGAGAAATGGAAAGATAAAACACTTTCATAATAACCAAATATGTTATATTTGTAAAAGAAGGTTGTATTCTTACCTGGCATTGGAGGCGTGGAGATACAGGGCAGCCTGAGTGGGAATCAGGAATATGTAGTCTGTTTCGATGGTTTTCTTGATGAGACCATCAAGAAAACTGGGATTGGGTGCCCAGTCCAAGGTGTAGGTGGAGAAGCCATTCTCAAAGCCAAGGGTCCCTTTCTCCTTGGTGAAAGAACCCAGGAGCCTCTTGACCTCATCGCTTCAGTCAGGACAAGAATGTTGGACATTAGATCTGGTACAAGGCATCAAGTTTTGAGTTCAACTTCTTTGTAATGTTTTAAAATGGTCAGTAGTGTCACCTGCCTTTTGAAAAGTGACCTTTCATGCTTCCTTAAATAGATTAGGATAGATATGCGGGTGATGCAAAACATGTTCATTACATTTTTTGCACAAAATTATTCTTAGATAAGATTTTATCTGCTTTAGGACGTCCTGTCACTTTAAATCCAAATAAGATGCTGCTGGCCACGCCCCCCGACTCAACATCTACTTATTGGCTCCAAACAGATGCACAACTATACAACCGAAAATCTTTGAAAAGCAGAAGAGGAGCCTCCTGCACAGCCAACCAAAACGCAGCAAGTGGTTTCCGTAAAGTCAACAATAAAGCACTTGTCTTTTCCAGCAGCCATTGTACAAGGCATACAGCGGTAAAACCAGCTGACCAAAAGGTGCTGGTAGTCTCCTTGGGTATCTAGGTGATGGGATGGGCTCCTAGGGTTGCTAGGTAACAGCGCATTGTCAATTAATTGTGACTTAGCAATCAAATAAAATTTCCTAAACACCAAAAAATGTGAACTTATTGCCAAAAAAAGCTGGATGTTTTTTTGTGTTTTGTTTTTAGAAGTAATTGAGAACTAAATGGACATATAAAACAAGGCAAAATGTGAAATTTGTATAATAAGTCCCCTTTAAAGGTTGTTCTTTGGCTTTTGGATGCTCAACTTTGGTCTAGATCCTGACTATTGCAGTTATTCTCAGGCAAGTCAAAAAGACATGTTGTATTTTCCTTCTTTAGCTGGATTAATTAAATGTTCCACATTTCAAGAGAAATTCTAAGTCTTGTTCAGAGTAGAGTAACAGTAAAATTGCCTGTTGTATTTAAAATAAATTGAGCTACTAGCAACTGGACGATGGAAACATCCAGAAGACGGGTAAAGGAGCAACCAAAATCCAAGAAAACCCCCTGAAGGACCTCCAGAAAGCTGACAGAAGTGATTAAAACACTTTCAAGCTATTAAAATTAGAGGTGATTTGAAACTTTTACCTGCTTCCAACGGACTAATTGTGTCACAAATCTAGTAATAAATACAACTTGAACTCACACAGAGGTGACTGTCAGAAGAGAGTTGATCAACGGGACATCAGAACTGGTAAAGATGTGTCCGTCCATGTCGTTGGCTCCGGCCATGTAGTCGATGTCAGCGGCGTTGTGGAAAAGTTTGGACGGGTCATCGGGCAGGAAGTCGCCATCAATCACAGGAGTAAGAGCCAGGTTGTAGATAAAAGGGTCTGTATGTAACACAATTCTGGATATTTGTCATTGCTTGCAATACCACTGACCAGTTCAGACGCCCGCAAAGCTCTTTCAGATAGTTTACCAATCGACGATTTTAGTGATTGTATTTAGGAGAAAATGTCTCATTATACGCCGAGATACTACAGTGGATCGATGGGATCCAACGCGAGAAGGGGAGTCCACCAAAACCCTCAAGGCAGGTTTCCTCCTGCCTTTCAAGGGGAAATCCAAAGGCTCAGCTCCCTCCAGGAGATGGAAAGCACCAGAGGGTTTGAAGACAACCAAAGACTGGCCCACCTGGAAGCAGAGCTGGAAGAAACCAAACCCCAGTTAAAGAGGCAGAAAGATCTCAAAGAAGGATTCATCAACCAGGCCAAAGAGGCAAAGAGGGAACTTGAGAGAATAGAGAAGTTCAGTGATCCAGCAGTCCTTAAAGCTGCGGCCATTGCTTCTAAGGTTCACAATGATGTGAAATACCAGAAGAAGAAGTCCTTGGAACAAGACTTTGTGGAGTTGAAGGTGGCCCACCTCCTCAGCCAGGAATCATTTGTAGCTGAAATTCAGGCTGAGAGAGAGAGAAGTCAGGCCCTCCAAGGAGAACTGGGTGAAGTCCAGACTTCCTTGGAGGAGCTGCGCTCCAAGTGTGAAGCAAATGTTGCTCTGGAGGCCGAGACACAAATGGTTTATGAAGCAAAGCTTAGTGAGGAACGACGACGGCTGGAGAGTGAGAGTGCTGAAAAAGACAACATGTTTAAAGAAATGTCACGTAAGATCAAACTCCTGCAGGACAGTGAGAAACATCTGCAGGAAGAATTGACTGAAATGAAACATTCATACAGCGAACTCAGCAGGAAATACGAAAGTGATGTTTCAGAATTAAAACAAGCCGTGGAAACATGTCGACAGGAGCTAAGACAGGAGAAAGAGGCCAGCTTAGAGAGAGCCAACGAGAATCAGCAGCTCATCAGGAACATCAGAGCGGAGAAGGAGGAGCTCTCCCAAAAAATGTCAACAGAGATAGCGATTCATCAAAAGAGGGAGAAACAGCTCCTCAATGAACTTGATCAGGTCCACAATTCACACGAGGACCTAAAACGCAGATATGAATCAGATATTATCAAATTACAAGAGGAGCCTGAAAGCTATCAGCAGAAGCTGCAGCAAGAGGAAAACAGGCAAAACAAAGCAAAGCTCATTCATTCTGCGCTGAAACAACAAGTTGCAAAACTTCAGCAACAGGTCACTCAACTGAGGAAATGTCATCTGCAGAAATGGGAGGAGGACATGGTGCTCCTTAACACCATGGGAGCCGAGAACATCATCCTCAGACAAAACACCAGTCAAGATATCTCTAAGTCAGATATCAGTCTGACTTAGAGAAGGTTGAAGATTTGTACAAGGACCTAAACAATCGGTATCAAACAGAAGGAACTGCCTTAAGACAACAAGCAGACAAAACACCAGCTGGAGATGAGCTCTTTGAGAAATGATTTGAAGACAGCAAGAGAAGACCTACTGCTGCAAAACACGCTGAGAGCTGAGGAAGAAGTTTTCCAAGAGAAGGAGGAAAACGCTCAGAGCCAAGGAGACTTGGTTGAAGATGTAAGTCAGGAGGTTTCTTCAGTGGAGGAACTCCCAGGTTGTTCCACTGATCCTGAATCCACCGATGACACCGAGATCACTGGAGAAACTGGTCTGGAGGATTTGGAGAGTCCAGATATCAAAGCCAATCAGGATGGTAAGAAGAAAAAATCCAAATTTTCCATTTGGAAAAAAATACAAAACGCTTCAGGATTGAAGAAGCCAAACCCCCCCCCCAAAAGATTGAAGACAGTCAAGAACATGTCCAATGTTCTTGATTTTAATATTTAGAGGGAGAAAAACAGGCAAGAGAGGAAACAAGGAATCAGACGCGTGGAGGTTGTAGCCTCTGTGTTTGGGGGGCCATGCGACGCTTCGTCAGGACCAAATTTAAAAATTTAATATGGCAAAGTTTTTTCCCCAGTGACAAACTAGAAAATAGATCCCTTCCCAACCCAATTGAAAAAACGTGGGCATCACGGTGGTGCAGCGGTTAGCGCTGCGCCTTCACAGAGACGATCTGTGTGGAGTTTGCATGTTCTCCCCGTGTTTGCGTGGGTTTTCTCCGGGCACTCTGGTTTCCCCCTCACAACTCCTAAAACATGCAGGTCAGGTCAGTTGGTCACTGCAAATTGCCCCCAAAAGAGTTTAAAACTCCAATCAGTATTATTGTTAAACTGGTAAAACTAATTTAATTAGCCGTTCGTTAGCCCTTTTCTCTTCACTGTTTTAGAGGCAGACGGCACAGAGCTGCAACACTCGGCTCAATGTTTATAGCAACGTATTGATTTAAGAATTAAAATTTCTTCTTTTAATACTAATGATTTCTGGTTATTTTCACTGTACTTGTGCTTTTATGGTTTGTCCTTCAGTTTACCTTTTCTACTCACTTTTTATGTTAAATTGCACTGAATTGTAGCTCATTACACTGTGTTTTAAAAAAGATTAGCAGAAGGACCATGCAGTAGCTTTTTTTAAGGCGACTGTGGCTCTGTGGGTCGTCTTATGACCAGAAGGTTGCAGGTTCGATTCCAGCTTCCTCAGCCACATGTTGAGGTGCCCCTGGGGAGGGCGGAGAAACAACAACCACCTGTTATTTTAACTTAAGCTAACCTGAATATTTACAACTCTCTTGTTGATACACTGACATTACTTACCATAAAAATCTATCCTTGCGCGGACATGTCCGGCGGACTGAAGTGCGTCCGAGTATGTTGGACTTTTCCTACCTAGTAAATCTGCCCGGTGACACAGCTCATATGGACAAGGCACGTGCACACAATAGCCTTCGGTGATTGGCTGCGTAGCGTAAGTGAACCGTATCGTATCATTGGCTGGACACCTGTGACTCACTGAGTTAGATTGTTATACCTCATTGGTCCATAGTCAAAACTGATGTCCGAGCTCAATGTATAGTTTACGTTGGATTTTATTTTATGCGCTGCATAGATTTTATTGTGCGCTGAGAATGTGCGAACAGTGCGCGATTGCGCAGGCGCGCAGCTTAGAGGGGACATTGCCCGGTGGAAAATAAACATTCAATATGGCAAATTCTTCCCCATTTATCATTGCTCTAATAAGCACGTACCTCCCATTTGCGTCTTTAATACATTCTATGACTTTAAAGGGCACAGAATTTTTAATAAGAATTGCAACTCCTCTACTTTTGTTAGTAAAAGAGGGGGAAAAAACCGTTCAAAACCGCATTGTTGCAGTTTTAAATGTTCGGAGTCATTTAAATGTGTCTCCTGCAGCAGCGCTATATCTACACCTTCTCTCTTAAGGGCTAAAAGGACCTTTTTTCTTTTAATTGATGAATGACTTCCCTTGATGTTCCATCTACATATTCTTAGCATTTATAATCCACAGTTGTAATGTAATGCCACCCAAATAATGATTACGTATAAGGACTGCAACATGCTGAGCTGAACAGGAACCAACCAAAACCAACAGACTAGAACCAAAATAAAACAAAACAGAACAAAAAAAGCGCTTTCCGGGCGCGCTTTCCCCCCTAAACATCCTTTCCTTAACCCTCTCCAGGCAGACGTTGCAGATTTGCTTGTTGCTTGATGATTGTTTTGATCATTTTTGACTATTTTGAAAAAAAGTCTGAATTGTATATTACTACCCCATATGATCATTTTCTCCAAATATCAGATTTTTCCTGCAACTAGAACTTAATTTGAGCCTGAGAGGGTTAACCAAGCCCGTGTGTCTCATCTCCCTGCTGAAGACACACACAGATGGACGAACCCAAAAGAGAAAGTCCATCACACATCCATCGCTGCCGCGCACCACTAAGGATCACAAGAAAATACAGCTGAGCAGATCAGATTGAAAAGAGTCATAATCATAGTTACTCACATCACTTGTTCTCATGAGTGACGAAGAGAACAAAAAAAATAAAAAAAATAAAAATGAGAACATGCTTAGAGAGCAGACCTCTGATACCGTCCGGTCCAGAGTGTTTGCCTCCATAATCTTCCGCTGGCGTTATTTCAGCCTAAACTATCCATAAACTCCGTTGCTTTATCCGGCGAAATGAAAATCTTTGTTTCTCCATCGCGCACAATCCTCAGCCTGGCCGGGTAGAGAAGGGAGGACTGGATCCCTGCCTCCCGCAACCGCCGCTTTACGAATCATTTCCGCCTGCGCACGGAAAACCTGGAAGAACATGATCTTAGAGTTCTGATACATCAGGGTTTGGTCTCCGCTCCCCGCACAGCTTCGAGAACCTGCTGTTGATCCCGGTAGTTGTGAAATCTGATCAACACCGGTCTTGGTCTCTGTGTCGGCCCGGGCTGTGGAGCCAGTGTGCGGTTCGCCCTCTCCAGCTTGATCAGGCCGCTCTTGGTCTCGACTTGTAGAAATTCGGGCAGCCATTTTTCAAAGAATTGTAGGGCTCCAGGGCCAGAATCTCTGCCCTCCTTTAAACCGAGCACTCGAATGTTTTTTCTCCTGCCTCTATTTTCAATGTCATCAATTCGTTGAGCCATCGTGAGGGCCTCTTTCTCCAACTTTTTTATGCGGGCCGTAGCCTGGTCCAGGCCGCCCTCCGCATCTGTAGTGCGTCGGACCAGCTCCTTTATCTCAGTGGCCTGGCTCTTAAGCATTTCAGTCAGGACGTCTACTTTCTGGGAGATAACTGATGAGATATTCCCAGTAATTTCCTCAATGACTTGGCGAAGAGCAGGATCGAGTGTGGTGGCCCCACTAGCCGCTGGTAGCTCAGCAGTTAGCTCCGCTGGTAGCTCAGCAGTTAGCTCCGCTGGTAGCTCAGCAGTTAGCTCCGCTGGTAGCTCAGCAGTTAGCTCCTCTGGTAACTCAGCAGTTAGCTCCGCGTTAGCCATGCTACTTGTGCTAGCCAGTTGAGATTCCACGTCGCCGGTCTTGTTAATTTTCTTTAGGATTTTGGGCGGCATTATGCTGGAGTGAGTCGGAGAAGTGTTTATCAGCGTTCGTATTACCTCATTTAGTTGAGAAGTCTTAGTAAGAGGGTGGTATTCTGCTCAAATATAGAACATGTGATGCGCAGCTAGACGAAGTCGACCACTTGCTACGCCGCCATCTTGAAAAACCTCCAAATATTTAATATTTTAATATTCACACCAGAACTTCACATTTTGTCACTTTACAACTTAAGTTTGTCTATTATTCTGTCTTTTTTTTTTTTTTTTTTTACTTTTCCATACACCAGTTAAAAATAATACTAAAACAAACAATACTGCTTGTAAAAAAACAGCAGTGAAATATTTTATATTTTAATATTCATAATCATTAAACTTCACATTTTGTCGCAATCGAGCTTAAGTTTATTTTTTTGTTTTGCCTTTTTTTACTTTTCCATATGCAAGCCAAAAATAAAGCAAAAAAAAAAAAAAAACTACTACAGAAATGGATAAAACCTCAAAATTAACTCATATAATCCAAGTATCTTCAAAGAGTCACTGTAAATGATAATGCTGTGCGTAGGAAGGTTCTCCTGTAGCAGTCAGTCATGCAATAAATATGAAAAGGCCTCTGACTGAAGACTTGCTGTATGCCAGTCGCATAACTGTCAAAACCTGCTAACAGATCAATATCCGAGCAGCAGAGAAGAGATTCCTAGATAACATCTTCTGGATGACAACAAGCACTGCTAATCCACTTCATTTGCTATTGTTGCTCTAATTTAAGTCGGAGAGAGACGATTATGATAGACAGAAAAAAAATCACGTGGCAATGCATCCATAAAGGCTCCTTTTCAACTGCCCTGAGGTTTGGAATCATAGTTCAGATGATATTTGAGGTTTTTTTAGATGCTAATCAGTTGCTCCCTGTTGTAAAACGACACCACGTTGCCATGGTTACGCATCATAACAGCTCTCTGAAAGTAAATAAAATAGTAAGAGCAGAAATCCTCCAACCTACACAGCATCCAGAACCAGAGGGAATACTTGTCCAAAGGTGTAAAAAAAACTGAACTGAACAAAATGAACGAACATAGCTAGTCCGACATGAAGTTTTTCTTCTAAACTGCCCTTTATTTTACTTTTATTGTTAAATTATGCAATCAATTTAAATACTTTCACATTTGTTATCATCCAACTCCTTCTGCAAATAGGCTAATAATCGTCTTCTTAGCTCAAAAACCTCACGATTGTTAAGTCACAAACACTGCACTGTTACCTAGCAACCCCTGCCAAGCCCATGTCTGTTACCTAGCAACCCCATCTGTGTTACCTAGCAACCCCTGCCAAGCTAGACTTACCATCCAGAAACCACTTCCTGAATTCTTGTTGGTTGAGCAAAAGGCTAATGCCGCTAATGCTTTTCAAAGATGTACGGTAGTATAACTGCTTATCTGTTGGCAGCCATTTTGACACGTGAGTGTAAACATTGAGTTTGGGGGCGTGGCCAGCAGCAACTTATTTGGATTTAAAGAGACAAGACACCTTAAAAAAGCTCATAGGCAGAACTTAGCAGACTAAGATGTCATTATCTAGATGATTTTGTGGAAAAAAAATAAATAAACATGTTTTATTTAGCACATAGACCAATCCTAACTCATTCAAGGAAGCATAGTAGGTCACCTTTAAAACCCATCAGCTGTACACGTGTTCATTTTTTAGAGCAAATATTGCTTTCTACTCATTCAGAACCATTTATTTTATCTAATAGTCTCTTTTGCAGGAGTTTAACTCACAATCATCCATTACGAAAGAGCTGCTCTTGGTTGTATATTTCATTTTTTAGTATTTTTGTAGAATAACCACCGGGTGGCGCTCTGACATAAAGACAACAGGTCATCATCTGTCGGCTGTGTAACACATCCTCATACTGCCATGCTTTCAAAATAACCCAGTTTAGGTGTTTTATACGTAGCTATGTGTTGCTGGTTGAATTAAAGTCATTTTATACCAGAACACATATTTTGGACATGAATCATGTTCAGAGACTTTTTGTATTCAGCTGCATTTTGATTTCAGAGAATAAGAGGATGCACCAAAACTATTGAACTGTTGAAAGAAATAAAATCTCTCCCCATAATGTTCCTCTGAGCAGCTTGGTTTGATACAGTGGAAACAAATCCAATCATTGTTGGAGCATGCGGGTCTCTTTAGTTTAGTTTGTGGTATAAAAATGTTCCAGATAAACATTTTATACACTTTATTTTAATCTAAAGAAATTTGAAATCAATGTTTAGTGACATTGTTTTGTTTGTCAATGACCCATAAAACCTAAAGCCAGCACTGATCCAAGGGCACAAGCAAATAAAATTAGATTTTAAGTGTGCTTTAGTTTATCTTGTGTTTAAGATAAACTATAATTTTCCATGCTTTTAATCGTCTTTATCCGTCCAAAGAGTTGAAGTAAACATCATATGCATTTCCCTCATCCCATTATAATTGTAATGAATTAACAGTAAACGTAGACGTTGCTCTTCCCAATGAGACTTTTTATTACAAAAGGCCTCTTAGTTGGCATTGGTGCAGGATATTATTAAGGAGCTAAATCCTTGCATGCTAACTGATCCATTAAAGCTCCAAAATGATCCAATCCAAGTCAGCTTTTCTAAATTACATAAACCTTATTAGGAGAGTTTAACAGCTCAGAAAGTGGAGCAGTCACAACACCAGCGCCATATGACTGAAATCTTCTTGGCAAGCTAAAAAAAAAATGTTATGAAAATCTCATTTGCAGTTTGACATTGAGAGCTCTTTGTTGCAATGTGGAAAGTTTTCAGCTGACCTGAAGTGGCACCACTATGTATGTTAGTGTAAAAAGTTCAATATCGTGCAATAATTTGGAACATAATTAGTTCATTTGAATTAAATAATTAATTAATTAAGCTGTACCACTGAATGCAAAGTTAAGTTAAATTTATTCATAAATAAATGTATAGATATTAAGGACTAACTAAATGCTTATTTAAAGGGGACTAATTACGCAAAAGTCACATTTTGCACGTTTTTTTGTACTTCTATTTGTGTCTCTTCTGCTTCTAAAAACAGTCAAAGCACTTTAAAAAACCACCCAGGTGTTTTTAGACAATAAATTAATGTCGTTTGGTGTCTAGAAAATGAGTAGTTGAAAATCTCACGATTGTTAAGTCACATTCCACAACTACTGTGCAGTTACCTAGCAACCAAGTGGAGTCCTGCCCGTTACCTAGCAACCCTAGGAAAGTTCCAGTCCATTTGGTCAGCTGGTTTTAACAATGTGTGAACAATGGCTGCTGGAAAAGAAATCATTTATTATTAACTTACCATCCAGAGACTTTTTAATTAAATTAAATGATAAACTGAACAAAACAGTCAATGTTTGATAACTAGAATCAATTTGAATGTTTGTGTGATTGAATTAAAATTCTTATTTTTCTGTAGTAAAGTGTTTCAAGACGACATCTGCTGTGAAATGACATCATATAAATAAACTGGACTGAGTGAAATATTTGTACCAGAAAGTGAAATAAATAAAAACAGGTGTTTTATTTATTTAAAGTTTTCAAAGCAGATTGAACAGTGTTGGGGTTTCCACTTGATTTGGCTTACACAGTTAAGTGACTTCATTTTCAAACTGTGTTAAAAACTGAGGAAAATACAGTGAGGCGTAGTCTTTAAAAAAAACTTTAGTTTTGTCTGGATGGTGGGGCTAAATATTTAGCTTCCAGTGCCATCTAGTGGTCATGTTGACATGCTGCAACACAGTCTAGTTTCTGTGGGATTCATGAACTCTACATCTATAAAAAAAATAACAGCAATATGTACTCCATAATAGTTTACTTTTGTGTTTATGTGCAACATAAATCCAGTTTAAAGCAGCAAAGACATAAAGAAAAAAAAAAGGTAAAACCAAGTGTAAGCAGCCAGTAATCTAATGTTTTAATCAACACAGGCCCCTTTAAGCCCTACATTAAATTTATTTTGATTGATTCCAAGCATTGATTTGGATCTTCTAAAGGATTTCATGCCCCAGTAGACTGACTGAGGAGGTAAAAGCAGAGAGAGGCTTTCCCAGAGAAAAAAGAAACAAAAAGACTATAGAGACATTCAGATAAATATCATCTGGGAAATCATGCAAACACCACAGCTGTATTCAGTAAAGAATTATATTAAATCCAAAAATATCTCTGATTGTGTCAAATTATTGGTTTGGATCTTTCATGAAAATTCCAGTCATGTTGTGAGTAGAATTAAAATCCGGTTTCCATCAATAAACAACCAGCAAGGGAAGGTCACGTTTACAGAGAAAGGGATGGGATTAAATAATGACTCAGTTTATTGAGCCAGAGGGCGTATATCAGATGTAAAGCTGTTGATGTATTTTAATCTACATGGATCTGATAAATCACAACACAAGCATTTTCACTGGCAAACATAAAATTTTGGAGTTTAGCAAATAAATCAGAGTAGTGGTGATTTTTAAAAATTTCCAATTCACTAATTATCCAACTAACTCAATAACTCAAGACCTGATTTATCTAATCCAGATTACCACTATTATTTTCAAACCCCCCTATAATTCAGACCAGTTAATTTTTAAACCATTTTCATGTAATTCATAAGTCATAATATTACTATTGCTTTTTGGAAAGCTCAGAGTGCAATGTTGGTTGTTCAAAAACATATTTTGACTCAATTTCAAAGTCCTGTTTGAGCCATAGCAACATTAATAAAATAATCAAAATATCGGGATTGAAAACTCAGGTCATTCCATAAGTGCCTACTGGATCTAATTAGCATCATACCTAAATTTACACCAGCTGCAGTTTTCAAATGCGTTATTATAAACCTGGAATAACTTAACAATTTACAGCAAAAAATTTTTAAACAACTGAATTTTTTATATGCAGTAAATTAAAACAAATTCATTTTTAAAAGCCATTAACTAATAGTCAATTAACCACATCATGGGAGGGAAGCACACTAAAAATAATGTGGTTAAGTTTAATCAAAGGTTTTGTGTTACCAGGAAGATCATGTTGAATCCTCAACCCTTCAAGGTCATCGTTCAACCTGCGTTTCCATGGCAACAACAAGCCAGAGGTTAAACGTTTGCAGTTTGCGTTTTGTCCCAGCTCACTCTGCGGTCATAAATCACCGGTCACAGCAGATGACACAGAGCAGCGCAGCGCTTGGCTGCAAGGAGATAGAAAAATTATCTATCGTCAACTGTGTATTAGGACTACTATAAATAGAAAAAGTAATAGAATAAATTTCAGCCCAAAAAACTAAAAAATACTGAGGTTAATCTCAGAAAAATTCTAGAAAAATACGTGGAAATTTGTAAGCATAAAAAGTTGAAAATTTGCTGGGATATTTTGAGAGTAATCTAAGAAATTTCTAAAAAAACTGGAAAATTTCTGAGTTTCACAAGTTAACATTTCTTGACTTTTGAAAGTCTGAAAATTTCTGAAAGTCAAAATTTTTCTTAATCTCAAAATTTCAAGATTTTTTTCAAGCAAATTTTCGACTCTTGTGGCTCAGAAATTTGTGTTTTTTCTAGAAACTTTTCTAGAAAAAATTTGGAGATTTATGATTTTCAAAAGTCAAAGAATTTGCTAGAAAAACAAAAATTTTGAGAATAACCTAAAAAGTTTTCTAGGAAAGAACCTGGAAACTTTTGACTTTCTAAAGTTAAAAGTTTTCTAGAAAAACTAATTTTTTTTAACAATGATCTCAGTTTTTGGGAAAAAAAAACAACAACTAGGAAATTGCTGAGTTTGAAGTCAAAATTTGCAAGATCCCTTAAAATCTTCGACTTTCGAAAAAATTTTGAGTTTCAAAAGTAAAATATTGTAACATTTTTAAACGCAGAAATTTCCTTATTTTTTTCCTAGAACATTTCTGGCAGAAGTCTACTGCTATTTTTATATCTAAAATGGTCTTAATACATCATTGTAATATACAAGTCATATGACCAGGCTTTATTTAGGTAACACTGTGGCTTTAGGTGTTAAGTCCAACATGGTGTCCCAAGAATATATGTCCTATAGGAAGAATGAAACAACTTCCTTATGTACAGGAGCTCTGCTACATGCAGGTTTATTTCTTATTGCTAAATTACAGATTGTGCGGTTCCACAAACAACTTTTTTTCATTTCGCCTGTGTATAGTGGCTCTTGATGGATTTGGCTCAAGATCCAGTCAAAAATCAACAAATCAAAAATGACCAGAAAATGATCAGAACACCCACAGATCACAGCAGAATGTACTTTCCCTGAAGTCTTTCTTTTTTTCTCATTAATAGCTGCAGAGGTAAATTTGTGCCGTTAAAAAGCTAACAACAAAGCACCTTCCTTGTTCTTGTTACTCATCCCTAAATAGTTGATAGGTTGATGATCTCTTGGTTCAAACAGAAAAAAGGCAGATAAGGGAGAATCTGTCTGGTTTGCATGAATAAATGCAGGGCAGAATCGTTCTTTTATTCTGACTTAATCTGTCAGAGAATCCAAAACGAGCGAACAGGACAAAAAAAGAAAGAACAAGTAGATCTTGATTAATTCAACGCTCTTAATCCTCATAAGGATATGTTCCCATCACGTGACCTGCTTAAGCACATCTGTTCAATCTTAATCCAAGGAGGCTTTTTTTCTTAATGAATGTTAATGTGGATGTGATTTAAATTGTCAGATAAGGCAAACAATAATTAGATGGTAAGAAATTCCTGTCCACAAAATCTCCCCCAAGAACAACTCTTGTTTTATGAGTTAGTTGGAATTAAGTGTACCTGCATCTCACCTTTTAATCTGATGAATTATGGATGCTTTCTTGCAACTTTCATCCATCAGGATGTTTTTAAAAAAGATTTCGCCACACAAAGCTGAAGCTAATGCACTTTCCCCCTGCTGCATCCGAGGCAGAGCAGCATGTAATGAGAACAAGTGCTTTGAAAGTGCTGTCACATCTCACATCTCCAGGTGAACGGTCAGAGATTAGCAAGGTTAGCGGATGGGCCTGAAGGGAGGCACTGACAGAAACATGGCCGATCAATTTAATGAACTCCTTCTCAAAGCCCCTTCGCTCCAGCTGCAACAAACCCTCCGTCTACCCACCTGAGGTTCGCCAACCACTTCCACTCCGGCTTTGTGGCAGCAAGAAAGATGTGATATGACAGACGTCAGTTCCCCTCGGGGCCGTAGTGTGCACAAGGTGAAGCGGTGAGATATACTTGTCACCATTAGCCAATCTGCTGGCTAGTGGTGCATGAAGACGCTGTACATGGGACATGTTTAATCTCCTGAGCATTTGGCACCAGTGAAGCATGCACTTTGGGGTGATTCAAACACCTTTTAGTGAATAACAGAGAATAACAGAAGTAAAATGTCTTTACTGACCTGTTAAAGCACTAAATCCATGAAGAAGTCATAACATTGATAGACATCTTGATTGTTAGTAGGAACGATTAAAACCTTTTTGAAAATGGGTATAAAGGGGATTTAGCAGCGATCTTCTGCAGGGTTATACTCCATGTTTGTGCAGTTCAAATAAATTATATGAACTTAACAGAAACCTATTTTGCAAAATTCATATTTTTTTCCGTTTTTATACTTCCATATGAATTGCTTCTAAAAACAATCCAAGCGCTTAAAAAAATAGACTTTTTTTTGGCAATAAGTTCATGTTTTTTGAGCCGTTTCAAAAACCTCCGGAATGTAATGTCACAAATCACCAGGCGCTGCCCGTTGCCTAGCAACCCCAGCAGAGTTCACCCGTTACCTAGCAACACAAGCTGAGCTCCAGCATGTTTGGTCAGCTGGTTTTGTACAATTGCTGCTGGAAAAAGACAAGTATTGGTTGTGCAGGAGGCTCCACTTCTGCTTTTGAAAGCTGTACGGTTATATAATTGTGCATCTCTCTGCATCTATTTTCAGGGCAGAGTGTAAACGTTGAGTCGAAATAACCTGAGAGAATTATCCTCTGTTTGAGCTCTTTGTTCTGGATGAGTTCGGATCCACATCTTTTAGTTACGAATTATTGTTTGTTGTTTATTTGAATTCTAAATAAACCTGAATCATGAGAAATATACAAAAAACCTCTTTTCATTTTTGGCAGAATAATTATTGTTTAATGGAAAGGAAATATTTATCTTTCAGATTGACTTTTAGAAAAAGTATTTAAACAATGGCTTAAAACACCAATAAAGAACACAAAGGGAAAGACTGACTCATTTCTATTAGATTATTTGTGTACAGAATATTATTCCTTTAGATAAATCAACAACATGGCTGCGAAGGTTTCCTCCTGTCAAATAATTTTTAGTCTTACAACATCTCGAGGTTTAGTAACTATTTACCTGTTGCAGTTGTTGCCCAACAGTATATTGAGTGATATTCTGCCTCACACCCTGGTGTGCAAAGATTCACGGTTGTTATGGTTACGCATTTTCCACATCAAACCTTCAGCAGGCGATACAGAGTTCACCGAACACGCCAAACCACGTCCAGAGCAACACAATGAATCGAATGAAACCTAAACATGTTTATTTTCACTCCACTGTTCCAGTTAGCATCTCAAAGTGAGGAGCCTGTTGTTAGGAGCAGAAATCAATGCAGGTAAAAATCAGCTCAAATCAAATGTTCAGCATGCAGCTTCCAAGTCAAAAGAAAAAGTATAACCTCAGTCTGCACAGCATGTACAGAGTCTTTTGATTTTATATGTCCTTGGCTTTAACTATAAAACATACTGTGTTACTCTAAAAGCCGAGCTCCAGATGTCAAGTCACTCTGTTTCTGTTTCTTTCTCAGTTTTTCTTTAAAAGCCAGACTCTCGCAGCAGGAAGACTAAAAGACGAGCCTTGAAAGTAGGACACAGACGAATTGAAGTTCTGCTTCTTACAGTGAGAGCTGTTCAGCTGCCTTGCTTGTTTCTTAGTTTGTGCACTTCTGCAAATACATCAAAATATGGACATCTTACTTTTCAGTCTACTTGACTGTAAAAAATTAAGTTTTTTTCTCATGTTTTATTCTCACCTTTCCATATAAAGATAATACATAAGCAAAATCATTCATATAACAAAGTGCGTGAGTCCATCTGACACAAATCAATTTGAAATTATATCACTTTAAGGGGAACTAAGATGCTAAATTCACATTTTGTACCTTTTTGTATTTTTATTTGGGTTTCTATTGTTTCTAAAAACAACTCAAGCGCTTAAAAAACACATAAGTCATTTTTTAAACACAGAAGGTTAGTAATTTTTGGGGTCTGGAAAGTGAGCCCCTCTTGATTGCACCGTTACCTAGCAACCCCAGCTGAGCCTAGCCCGTTATCTAGCAACCCCAGCTGAGCCTAGCCCGTTACCTAGCAACCAAAGCTGAATTCCAGAGCGTTTGTATTTCAATTTAAAGTGACAGGTGTCCCAAAAATATCTCCTAGGCAGAATTGAGCAGACTAAATTTTCATTATCTAAGAATGATTTTGTAATAAACATGTTTTGTATAACCTTTAGTCCGAAGCTGGTCAAGGAAGCATGACAGGTCACATTTAAAAACACACAGAAAGTACAAAATGCTCCAAAGTTAAGAAAGCAAGCACTCGATTTACACTGGAAACTATCTGAAACAAATACCTCCACCAATCACGAATTGCTCCAGTTGCACAAAAAAGTCTCCTAGGTGCCTGAAAACATCTTTGATGAATTACTTCTAAAGAAATTTAATGAGTGCTTCACTTTTGTTTGGTGAGAAAATGTCTCGCAGCAAGAAACAGCTTGAACATTCAGGTCACAACAAACTGCCTGAGAATAAGATCTACAGTGTGGGCAATTATTCACAGGTTTAAAGATGAAAATAAATTAAGCCTTTCATATATCAAAGAATGAGAAACAATAAATGTAACTATAGATATAATGAACCAGAGGCGAAGCTTCGAGGCAAACACATTAAAAAGATACATGCATACACTGCAAAAACACAAAATCTTACCAAGTATTTGGTGTCCAAAGTGCGGCCTGTGGGCCATTTGTGGCCCCTAGACTGATTGTGTGTGGCCCCTGATTTCAGTTCAAGAAAGATACAAATTTGGCCCCCAGTTCAAGTATTTAATATAGATGAACACTTTCCATCTTTAATTAGGACAAAATTAAGAAAAACAAGTAAATTATTGTCTATAACTCAAAGGATTTGTTTTTTTGCAATCTCCTCAAGAATTTTTACTTGAAAGCAAATTTTGCTTCACCCAAATCTGCTTATAATAAATTTAATACATTTTACTAAATAAAATAAAAATGACCTAAATCCTGATTTTATTTATCAGAGTTGAATTTTTTTTCAATGATACTTAGAAAATTAGCAACATCATTTTAATAAGGCAAACCTGCAGAACACGTTTTAAGTTTTAGATCCTTTTCCAGCAACAAATCACTTTGTAATACATGTTTTGTATAACCTGTAAATCTACTTTATTTGTTTAATTTAAGTATTGTGTGTTAGTTTCTTATTGACTTGATACAAATATATATATATATATATATTTTTTGGCCTTTGAGTCATTTTGACTCGGTGATTTTAGCCAATTTAACAAAAAGTTTGGACACCCCTGGTCTTGTTTCTAGTACAAATATATTAGTAAACTAGAAGTAAGACAGAACTAACCTACATGTAACTTCATGGAAAGATACAGGAGCTAATTTTAAGTAAAAAATTCCTTATTATTGGTGAAAAAGTTCCACTGGGAGATTATTTCATTTTATGGGAAAAATGTTTTGTTTTAAGTGAAACAATCTGCCATTAGAACTAGAACTCGGTTGCTAGGTAACGGGCTGGGCTTGGCTGGCGTTGCTAGGTAACATAGTGAAATAACTGAAATAATCTGCCAGTGGAATTAGTACTTTTTCATCAATATTAAGGAATTATTTACTTAAAGTAAACAAATTTATCTTGCTGAAAAGTTGCTGGTAAGTTAGTTTTGTCTTATTTCAAGTATCTAATGTTTGCAATAGAAATTGAACCAAAAATACTTGGTAAGGTTTTAATGTTTTTGCAGTGTATGTATTATGTTCCACATTTATTCCAGGAAAACTGTTAAAAATAGAAAAAAGAATTAGAGAGCATTTCTCTCAATTCACCCGGAAAGTTAAGGATCTCTCATCAGCCTGCAGTGTGCGATAAGCTGTTCAGACAAAGGCGCCCTGATGTCTTTCTTCGGGGGTTTCGGATTAACAGAGGTGCCACGAGTTCAGCGTAGCAGGTCAAACGTTAACACAACGCCGCGCAGCAGCCTGCTGGACTAATTGACAGTTCAGGGAGGGAGCAGCATTTTAAAGTGTCAAAGCTCCCGGCGTTAGCAGGTTGAAGGGAAAAGCACCCGAGTGTGAAGAGAAGCATTTCTGAACTCTCCCAATTATCAGCCCTTGTGATAATGAAGTCGTCTAACGGCGAGTCGCAGCTGCAGCTGTTTAAAAGGACTTTATGGATGTTACACAGGCAGGTGGTGAATGTAGATCCGAACAGAACCGCTTATCATTACTGAGGAGATAAACTGGGAGGAATGAATCAGACGGGTTTATCAAACATAATCTGAATTATTTTCACATTGCCAAGAATAAAATAACACTGGTGATGTTAGAAAGCACTTCAAATGATGATGGAGCATTAGGGCCAAACTAAGAAAAAAATTTAAAAAGTTAATTAGGAGAGTAAAGTCATTAGGAAAATAAAGTCATACAAGAATAACACTGAAATAATACAAGTATAAAGTCATAATTTTACAACTTAATCCTGGTAATATTATAACTTTATTCTCATAATTTTGATCTTATTCTTGTAATATGTTGACTTTATTCTCCTTTTTGTGACGTTATTCTTTTTTTAATATTATAAATGCATTTTTATAATATTTCAACTTTATTCTCATGTAATTTTGACTTTATTATCATATTATTCCAACTTTCTTCTTGCATTATTTAGACTTTTTTCCCCGTAATATTTTGATTTTATTCTTTTTTTCTCTATTCTCTTTGTATTATGAGATTATTCTTGTAATATTACAACTTTATTCTTGTATTTTTTTCTTTATTCTTGTAACTTTATTCTGCTTGTAATTTAATTTATTTTTATTTTGGCCCTACTACTCCGTCGTATTCAGATTGACAATCCTGTGCTTCATTTTTAAAGCACAAATCCTGCAGCTGTACCAGCGTGAAATTATCCTCGCTCCCCAGCACTGATAGGGATTTTACTCAGAGTTCCTTCCAACTATTAAAATTCACTGACCTGCCGTTGCTTTTAGCCACAGGGCACCTGAAAAATTCACTGAGCTTTTGATTACCTTTACATTGTGCAGGATATCTACTGTGAGCAGAAATCCTCCTTTCATAAAACATAAGTATACTCACTTTATGAGCTGGTGTTGTGAGGATAAAAGTTTTTATAAATTTGATCTTTTTTGACTTGTTTTATATCCAACACAAAATGTCTCCAAATATCAACAAATTGTGTTAAATCAAAAATCTCTTCATCCAAATGTTCTTCCTGTTTGTGTTCCTGAACCAAAACATAAGAAGAAAAGTATCTGATTATATTCACTATCTAAATTGTATATACATGATTTAACTTTCACTGCAACGTTACACTGCAAAAACACAAAATCTTACCAAGTAGTTTTGGTCTAACTTCTAGTGCAAATATCTTAGTAAACTTGAAATAAGAGGAAACTGACTTAAAGTGAATTTTCAGATTATTTCATTATAACAACTCGTGTTTCCCATGTTATAAGTTAATTTATTTGCCAATGGAACAAATACTTATTCATCAATATTAAGGAATTAGCTAGTTAAACTGAAAAGTTACACTGTAAAACATTTGAGCCGCATTTAGTTGTGCCTACTATCTTCTACTCTTTAAGTCAAATAAATTCAACGAGTTTTAGATTTTGAACCTAAATGTGTGAAAGATAAACTTACAGAATGTATCAAACCTCCAAGAGCTTTTAGGATAGCACTTCAAAAAACTGAAAGAAGAAAAAGAAAAGAGTGGGAACTATTTCCCAGAATGCTTAGCGACATGTTTTGTATCCTGAGAGCGTTACATTGTCCTACACACTCTTGTGTTTTATTAAGGCAAATGTTCATTTTAATGTCATGATCTCACTAAATGTTTTTTGAGCAGATTTCACTGTGATGTTTAATAAAATTCATTATCAGATCAGAAATTTTGTTCATGCAGTTCAAAACAAGAATTTAAATTATTCAGAAGTAAAATAAGTAGTTATTTTAGTGGAAATAATAGATTTTCTTGAATATTGTGAAATAATAATTTGGTTTAAATTGCAGCATTAAGTTAAAACTCAGCTCAAGATGAATGAACTTCAATAAACCAAACAATGTTTAGAGAACTTATTTCTTGTTGTTAAATCAACTTCATAAACTTTATTTTCTGAGTTAAAACCAAAACAATTTCCTTGTTGACTTAAATCGCATTTTCAAGGCAGCAGGTGGACTTTCTTTTTCAAGTTAAACCTTCAAATGTTTTACAGTGTACTTTCTCGTCAAAGGAAATCATCACATAAACCGTTACTAATTGGAGCTGGAGTCTTTATTTCATTTTTAATGTTTCTTCCTGAGGTTCCCACTGTTTTATCCATTGAATGCGTTGTTATAGTTGTAACATTGTCACTGTTTTGGATGTGTAGTTGGATAAATAACATATTTAACTATTTCTGACATGGAAAAAAGTCATGAAATAGAAAGTAAACAACAACAGATCCTCTTTTATATAAATAAGCCGCCACATCAAGCTGCCCCAGTTAGCATTGAAACATGACACAATCCTGTCTGACTTGCTTGCAAATTTAAAATCGCACCTATTAAATACTGCATTGTAAGCCTACATGGTGTTCTGGTTAATATTACAAGGTCATCAGCGTATCAGGTGACCAAGGAGGGTAAAGGTGTTCGTTTTCTTTACCCTATCAAACACTGAGCCCTGAAGTTCAGCTGAGTGGCTTTCATGAGGATCTTTAGACAGATTTAAAACATTCTGTCTGTCTTCTTTCCCACTTACCAAACAGATTTAAAATTGGATCTGTTTACTCCACACGACCGGCTCAGTTTTATCCTGAAAAGGTGTTGAGAAAGTCAAGCTTGGTTCACCCATTTCATCAATCCAGACCAGTTTTCAACACCATTTAGACATCAGGAGACGACTTTATGTGGATGACTTTTCACCTTTCTCTATTCAACCACTTTTAAAATTTAACAGAAAAGAAATAACCTTTATTGCCCCTCAGTGCACACTGAAAAAATGATTCTGTGTTGAAGTAAATTTAACATAACTGACTGTGAAATTAACAATAAAAATCCAAGTTAATATCTTTACACAAATATATGAAGCATTGAGGTCAAAAGTATTTGTTCAAGATACAAAATATATTTCAGAAGATAAATTGTTTAAGTACCAAGAGCCTAAGTTTTTAAGTTCATCCACACAACAAAAAACAATCTTGATATCTTTAATGTATTTCAAAACACCAAATATTACCCATAAGCCATCAGGGTTTCCAAGCAGCAACAGACCAGCCATGATTTTGAGTTAGCCATTTAATTTATGACAGCCAAACAAAAGTTATCAAGTTATTTTAGGTAATACTTAAATCACACAATGAAATGCTTAACGTGAAAACGTCAGTTCATCAGAGCAGTAGAGCAATTATTGGCTAGTTTTAGCATTTACATTTGCACACATTTTTATGAAATGATTATTTTCTGAAAAAAGCAAACAAACTATCAGTGCTTTCCATATTTCCTGTCAAAGTTTGAGCAAATGAACAAATAAAAACCAGGAGCCAGCAAGTGTTTCAATCAAATATTTTCTTTTTAAGTAGTTTCTAGTTTAAAAGAAATTAGGCTTTGGTTGTTAAGTAATTACAACATACTCAGATTTATTAAGCTAACGTAAAGTTTTACAGTGTACTTGCAATCTTAATTTAAAGCTGAATAATGGAAATTATTGAGTTTGTTTTAATTTAGGCCTGACTGTACGGCTGAATCCTTTTAGTTATACTAAACTCTTACATTCCTTGGGATGAAACATGTTTTGCTCTTGTCACTTCGTCTCAACAGGCTGTCAGTGAAGAAGCATCTGTATCGATTTGGCGGCGCCCTCGCCTGACACGCAAACAAATCCAAACACGCAGCATCAATTCCTTCTGATTCCCGACTCTTTCCACCTGAGCTTTAATCTGTAGGTCAGGGGTGTACAAACTTTTTGCCAGATGGGCCAAAATCATAGAGTCAAAAGGACTCAAGGGCCAAAAATAATCATTTTTACCCACTCGACAACAAACCAAACATGCAACACTTTAATTAAGCAAATAAATTAGTAAGGTTGTTGTTGGAAAAGGATGTGTAAATTATTCTAGATCCAAAACTTAAAAAGTGTTCTGCAGATTTGCCTGATTAAAAATAATGTTACTAATGTTAAATTTACAATTTAATCGATTCTGATTAATAAAATCCAGATTTATGTCACTCTGCTGTATTTAGCCAAATTTCTTAAATTAATTAAAAGCAGATTTGGGTGTAAATGTCTGTAAAAAGTTAATCCATTGTGTTAAAGCCAATATTTTACTTGTTTATGTAATTAAAGATCAAATGTCTTGAACTGGAGTCCAAATTCGTGTTGGTACTGAACTGAATTCGGGCCGCACACAATTAGTCCAGGGACCGCAAATGGCCCCCGTGCCACACTTTGAGCACCTCTGTAGACAATTACAGCTGAACTGTAGCTTCCATTTCTGATGAATACTGATTAAAAAAAAAAGACTTTTGCTTCCAAGTTGGTAATTCTGTTAAAAATGAAACATTCTAACTGTTTCATGAATATTAAAATTAACTCATGTTGAACTTTTCATGTGCAGAAACTTGCGATAAGCAAACAAATCACTTTAGATAAGTACAAAATGAGCGTGTGTGTGTGTGTGTGTGTGTGTGTGTATCAGGTTTTCATATCCTTATGGGAACCTATTTCTGTCTACAATGTCGGGTTATGGGGACCATTGATCCTTGTGGGGACCATTGATCCTTGTGGGGACCATTGATCCTTGTGGGGACCATTGATTCTTGTGGGGACATTTTCTTGGTCCCCATGAGGGAAATTGTTGGTTTTGGGTTAGTGGTTAGGGTTAGGATTAGGATTATGGTGAGGATTAGGCTGCAGAAATTAATGGAAGTCAATGTAAAGTCCCCACAAGTGATGAAAACACGACTGTATGTGTGTCATGGCTCATTAGAAGTGTGAAGCTGGCAGCTGCAGCAGAGGACTGACTTTTATTTGTCTCCTTTTCTTCCTCCGATGGAGGAGGAGGATCTGAGGAGAAAGGGAAACAGAAACGCAGCTACAGGAACGGAGCGGGGAAACTAATGGATGCAGAATCATTTTAAGATTTATCCTGATGCCTCTGCCATGAATGGAGATAAGTTATTAACATATTCAAGACTGGCATTGTTTTCTACGTCCTCAGAGTGGGTTAGCAGTAAACTTGGAGACATTATTTAAAGCTGCAGTGTGTGACTTTTATTAAAAAAAAATGCTTTTCTACATATTTGTTGAAGTATTTTTACTGCTCTGTAATTTTTACTTTTACTTGAGTAATTTTATTATGAGTTTCTGGATTTTCTACCCACTAAATGAAAAACAAACATGTTTTAACCAAAGATACAAACACACACCAACAGGCTGACGACTGGCGATTCATCCGCAACCATATTGGTACTAATATATAGAAAAAGGCAATAAAAGGATTAAAACATGCGGCAAAATGTATATAAGACACAAGCCAGGAATAATGCTTTCAACATGAAAAAGCCTTTTATACTTTTTCAAAGGAAAAAAATGATCAGCAAGGTTGATCAATCTGATCAATATTCATGTAAACATTCAACATCATGAAAAAACATACTCCAGATTATTATGGATCTGTTCGTTAGCCAAGAATTTGACTGAATGTTCACAGGCTCGATTTTTTTTTCAACACTTAATCTCAGCAAACATTTGGCATGCTAAGCTAAATATGCTAAGCTAAATATGCTAACACCGAGCCGTGTGGCAAACGTGATGTGTATCATACAACTTGATCTCAACTCAAAATAACAGTTATGAACCATCTCAGAAAAAAGTTACTTACCAAGCGCAGTGAACAACTCAGACATGTGGAAAGTAAATTGTCCTGAAATGACTTGGCTTCGGTGGGAACCTGTGATTCTGGGGCCGGAGTCAGTGAATTAACTCCTGTAGTGTTATAACTGCTGTAGGAGTTCAGAGTTAAGAAGTCAAGAGTTACTGATTCCATTTTAACACCTTTAGATTTCATACGGAAACACTTTGTTTTAACACTGGATTTTAACTACTAATAATATACATCCCAGAGTTACATAAACTGAATGTGACTTTATTAGAGTAAAATTAACTCTGCTTTTGCATAAAGTCTACTAACACCAAAACATTTAACACTTTTGGATTTGCTGTATGCATAATTTCTTGGACAACAAATTTTTACTTTTACTTCAGTAAAAATATGTTGAAGTAGTGCTACTCTTACTTGAGTAATATTTTGGGGTATTTTACCCACCTCTGGGTAGATAATCTGTGAAAAAAATCAAGCCCCTCCACCATCTCCCAGTGCTGACTAGAAACAACCAATCAGAGCCCGGAGGCGGGTCTTAGCGCTGTCAATCACCCTCCGCAAAGCTCTCTGCTACACTGAAGCTTGCAGAGCCTGTCATGAATACTAAGGCTAGTTAGTTAGATGACGGTGGATAAATGGTTTTCTTCATCTGCACATACATGAGTATGATTGACAGCACTAAGCCCCGCCTCCTGGCTCTGATTGGTTGTTTTCAGTGCATTTCTTCAAACAGCAAGAGTAGCTCAGAAAGGACAGATTATCTGTCTCATATGACATGGTGACAGTTTTAACAAATAAGTAAAAACATTTTTTGTTAAAGTTACTGCAGCTTTAATGCAGACACTGATATTTAAAAACAGTGATTGTCTCTTCTGTCTGTCTGTTCTGCTCCACCTCCCTTTGCTTCGTCTTCCTCTCTGACCTTGTCTTCAGGAAAGTGTATTATCATCATAATCACCAGTTTCACAGTTTATGGACAGCCTGCTGTGAAAGCCTCAGCGTGTGGATATGGAAAAGACGCTGCAGCAGTGACACAGTTTCCAATTATCTCAGTTCAATGCTCTTTTTAAAACACAAACTTGTGATTTTCTCCAAGAGGCAGTATGTGTGCACATAAATGACCCTCAGCAAATATTCAGAGATTATAGTGGATAGCAATAGATGCTGCCTGCATCTTAAAGCTTTAAATAAGTAAATTGCTTTTGCTATTTTCTGTTATCTTGTGCAGCATTTACACTACCAGCCACATTCACCCATTCATTGTTTGTCTTGTATTTATTATGTGACTGGAAATAGTAAAACCAGGAACAAGCAAATAACTTTGTGAAGGAGCCATTCGCTGCATTTCTGTCACAAATTTGTGCAAAACTTTGTTGATAACTCACTAATGTTGAAAACCCCCCACAATTTCACATTTACGGTGTTTCAATTAAATAAGAAACACAATTAAAATCACAGGTGAATAAGTTTATTCATGTGATAAGTTGCTAAAAAACATCCTGCACCATCATCATAAAACTACTTCCTGTCGTCTTCTTTGTCGTTTCTGCCAGAAGTAACATCCTGATGTTGATCATGTGACACAAAGAAAGGGTTTCCATCACAGTTTTGTGAAAAAAAACCCATAAATTTTGATACAGCTGAAAAATCACCTAATTCTAGCGCAAAAACTTATGAAATTTTTTTTCCAGAATTGCCGTGTTTCTGTTATAAAAGCTGTTTCTACAGGACCTTTCATAAAAAAGTATTTTTTACATATTTGTTGAAACTGTCATTGTTTTGTAGCAGTATGGCATGAGACTTCTCCTAGTGCAAACCAGAAACAACCAATCAGAGCCAGGAGGCGGGTCTTAGCGCTGTCAATCACCTCTTCCTGTGGCTACACTGCAGCAGCACCGCATTTTGTGAATGCTCAGTGTACTTAGCATAGCCACTGCTGACAGCGGCCAAACAGCTTTCCCATAACGGTAAGTTGTTTCTCTACAGTGAGTACATGAGGATGTTTGACAGCGCTAAGCCCCTCCTCCTGGCTCTGATTGGTGAATTTCTTCAGACAGCAATATGAGCTTTTCACAGATTCTCTGTCCCATAGCCAACTGTCATAACATGGTGACAATTTTAACAAATATGTAAAAGAAATCATGCATTTACATTCTGCAGCTTTACAAGAATTTATTTTATCTCATTTGTACAATAATGAGGTAAATGGAAACATAGCTATAGTTCACAGTGAAACTGATATAGATGTGGGCTGAAAAGCCACCCAGAGAAGAAGAAGCTATTTCCGCAACAGTAACTCAAAAACCAGATTACAGTTTGCAAATGCTCTCAGGGACACAAGCTCTCACTTTTAGTTTCAGAAAGACATGTTGATGGAGCATGCAGGCCCCTTTTCAACTTCACTTCCTGGAAATCTTTACTGTGGTTCATCTGTTCTGCCTCGGGGTAAATGGGGTCCTGCGCAGTTTCTCCCCTCTAATAAACCTGAGCGGTTCCTCTTCACCGTTGATTGCATTTCCATGTAAGCCCCCCAGTGGACTGGACTCAAGCGCCTCACATTTGTTTGGTGTGAATCAGCTGAGAGCGCAGGGAATTTCAGATTTGAAAATGTTTCTTCATAGAAGAATCTTCCAGGAATCAGTGAGTTTAACCGCAATGATAAACGAGAGCAGAGAATAAAACCCGACACATTTAACCCGAAGCCGATGTTTTTGTGAATGACATTACACATTTCCATCCAGGATTTAGTAAATATTTTTTCATTTTATTATTATAGCAGTTATTTAGCAAAGAAATGAACAAATGAATCAGATAAACGTTCCTCACAACGTTCCTCCACCCAAAAGACCCTGAAATTTTGAGATTAAACTCCAACAGGCCCGTTGTCTGTAAAAGACTTTAAACGTTATTTAAAACTTCACTTAAAGAAACCACCCTGATAATCTCTCCTATAATTATTTAACACTACAGTGCAAAAGCACAAAATCTTCTCAAGTAAGACTGGTTTCTTGTGCTAATATCTTAATTCACTTGAATTAAGACAAAACTAATTTATAAGCTTGCTTGAGTAAATAATTCTGTAACATTGGTGAAAAAGTTCAAGTTAAACTGGCAGATTATTTCAGTTATATAACCTCTTAAAATGTCTTGTCATAAGTGACATAATCAGCCAATGGGACTAGAACTGGGTTGCTAGGTAACGAGCTGGGTTGGGCTGGCGTTGCTAGGTAACAGCGCAGAGTTACATGACTGTGAAATAAGCTAGTTTTGTCTTATTACAAGTGAACTAAGATATTTGCACAAGAAACTAGACCAAGGATACTTGGTAAGATTTTGTTAATTATTTTATTCACTTGTTTTTATTTTTATCTTTATGATCAACTGATTTTATGCTTGGAATGTATTTTTTCTGCACTATTTGAGTGGAAGATTTTTTTAAACTAAACTAAATTTTGTGAGCTTCAGAAGTCCAAAAATTACATTAAAAAAAAGAGAAAAAAAAAAAAAAACTAAGAAATTTTAAGTTTTATCTCAGAGATTTTCAGGAAAAATCTTGGAAGTTTCAGAGTTTTAAAAGTCGGCACTAATATGCTGCCATACACAGCACAGCAACAAACTTCTGACCAATCAGACGACACTTCGCACAGACCGCTGTCGAAATAGTTCGACTCAGACTTTTTGTGTCAGCTGTTATTTCCACAAAATTATAACCAAGCAGTTTGAATATCTTTAAATAAAAATAGAGGAGTAAAAGCAACACCTTGAGTTTTGTTTAAACAAATCCTGAAGCTCCAGATCCAGTCGCAGCGCGTCATTATGACTGACTGCAGGGAAATGTTCTGCTGTTGTTGTGCAGAGATTCAGATGTAGGTGGAACAGCACACATGGGCTTAATTTCATATTGAAAGTGTCACCTATTCTGCAGCCTACACATAAACTCATCAGATGGAAATGCATTTAACCTCCCACACAGGCCAAGGAGACATGATGGGAATGACAAGCACTGCAGTCACATGTAGGGAGCCAAACGCAGCATCAGCATCAAAATGCTCATTGTTCTGAGCTGGAAAATCTCCAAATCCTGGTAATACCAACCTAAATAAATCACAGCTGCTCATTTTCATCTATGGAAAAGGAGATGAGAATATTTCATTCAGACGCAGAGAGCCTGATGTTGTGATTATGAGGGAAGCACTAGAGGGAGACTATTGGTCTAAGTGTTGAAATAAAGAAAAACAATTATTTAGTAGCTAATAAACATTTTTCATTTTCTATGTCCTTTGTCTCAGTAAATGTTGGTTCAGTCTTTCTTAAATTAACTCAATCTTTAATTTACTGCCTTAAAGTCAAGACAAGTGTGAGCAGGGCATTCTGGGTAAATACAGCCAAAACAAACGCATTAGCCTAGCGCTAGCAGGCGAAATGGTAGAAATCCTACAACAGCTAAAATCTATTTTTGTTTCCATTTCATGATGAAGAAAGTTGAGCTCAGTGTCTTCTTCAGAGGTTTTGTGTTGTTCTCTTCAGTGGTTTTTGGTGCAGCGCCCCCACAGGCCAGGAGGGGAACAGTTTTTTAAATTAGTTTGGTTGGTTTGACTCAGTGAAGCGTGAAAAAAAAAATTAGCAGCATAATAAATGTTGCAATTTTGATCCCCAATCGAAGTGAGTGTACCAGATTATCAGGAGTGAAGGCAACCTTAGAAACGCTATCAGATGAACATAACTAAACAAGTTAATGGTAAAACACCAAGAATCACAGCAATATCAGCAGTCTAACTAAAAACCAGATAAATATCACTATTCTGAGGAAATCTTTTGTTTTTCTTTGTGTTTCTTGTTTAATTTTCAGACAGAGCTTTCTACTTTGTTAGGCGCCTGAATCTCCTGATGCAGTGAAGCGTTTGTCGTTTGCCGCCTGCTGACAGAACGTGACAAACAAACGCAGAACCTAGATAACCCTCCAGAAGTTAATGCTGGTCGGTGGCCATCATCTGGATGGGTCCGATAAAACTGAAACCAAGCCCTGGATCGAAAACAGTCGAGGAGGAACACGGTTGTAGAACTAAAACCCTGAGAAATAACAACAATTTTTAAACTTTGGCAGATTTTCTCCTTAGAGTGAAACTCTCACCATGTCATTCAAACTTAACCACTCAGCATAAAGTAAATGTTCCTGCAAGCTAAAAATGAAAAAACATCCACCTCCAAGCTTTATTTTCTGCTGAAAGATTGCTATCGCACTAAACATTTATCTTTAACATGGAACTGTGTTACTCAGAAAGGCAACTTCCTGCACAAAGCAGCTTCCCTTTCACTTGAGCACATTATTCCTGCAAAGACTCAGAAGCTAAGCTGAAATTAAAATTTCACTTTGCAGGAACACACACCTGCTATTAGAGAGAACGACTTCGCTGGAAAGGAAATGATACCAACTATACAAGATCATTACTGAATATTATTTTCCATCTGCGTTTTTCTATATTGGTCACAAAGATCTACATCAGATGTGGGTATAAAAGCCAATAAAAGTTTATCTAACTCACCAAATGTATTGTAAAGTAACTTTTGAGTGCACAGCACCTGAAATCTAACAGACATTGTGATAATGTACACTTAGAAACTTCTATGATCGTTGCACGTCTATATATAGTGCAGCTATGATGAAAACGGTGCTTATAGAAGGGTTTTTACTTTGGCTGTGAATGTTCAGTTGGTAGCATTTTTAATTGGAATCTGTTGCTGATTGATTTCATTTATGGTCTCCCATACCAATTTATTCCTTGTTATTTTTGTACTTTTAGGTTTCAAATGTGATCAAAATCTGCTTTTTTTGTCCATATGCGACCAATAACTGGCTTTTTCACGGCAGTCTGAAAAACACAAAATCTGAATAAGACTGTTATTCTTCTGCGCATGCGAGTCGATTTCTGGGCATAAAGCGATCACAGAAGTCAGATTACTTCTGGGTTTAATTAGTATGATAAAATATAGGTTTTCTGCAGAAAATTAGAGCATCAAGACCTGAAGTGTGAATGAAGCCGTAGATTCTTACTCTGGTTTTGTTTTCACTGGTAACGTCTGCTATTCATCTTCCATGTGTTTTATCATCACAGTTGTATACAGGAGTGTGTGTGTGTGTGTGTGTGTGTGTGTGTGTGTGTGTGTGTGTGTAGGTGTGTGAGCGTGTGTGTGTGTCTACCTTTCTTCTCTGCAGGTTGTGACTGGCAGGTGGGATCTCCATCATTACCATCTGCAGAGCTCACCTTCTCCCTAACAAACCAACGTGTGAGATTTTGATGAGTTTGTTCTCACCTGTGACAGCTGGCAAAGAAGAAACAATGAATTGTTTGAACATTGGTTTTTTAAAGTAGCAGCAGGAGTTTGACATAACATACAGTCTCTGTTTTATACGGTTTTGTGTCAAAGCTTTCAAAAAGTTACGTGCAAGAACATTCAAAGGTTTTCCGTTACAATTAAAAGTTGTATTTCTGACCGTTTTTGGCTGCCACCAATAGTATTTCCAGTTATTTAACTTTTTTGCAGTTCAAGTCCATCCAAGTACCACTAATTAGTTGTATTTTCCTTTTGACTTTGTGTATTTGAGAGCAATTACCCAAAAATGTGAAAGCCATTTGCTAACAGCTGAGTTTCCATTACAAATTTGTGCAAAACTTTGTCAAAATTCTGCTAATGTAAAACAAAAACAGCTTCGCAATTATTGTGTTTTCATTAAGGAGGAAACACAATTAAAATTTCATGTGACAACATGAATAAGTAATTAAAAACAAGCTTTGCCATCATTCTTCAGGTACTTCCTGTTGTCGTCTTCTTTGCAGTTTCCGCCAGTAGCAACATCTGGTTGTTGATCATGTGATTCCATTGAAAATAAACCGATTTCGATACGGTCACAAAATAATAGTAAACACCTCATTTTAGCAGCAAAACTTACTTTTTTCTTTTCAAAATTGTCATGTTTCCATTAAGCAAATTTATTTTCGGAATGTCAAATTGCTAGTTAAATAGTCAAAGGTTAACTAATGTTTCTAAATGTTGGAGCCATGTGAACTTTAAATCTTTTGGGCTGAAAAAACTTTTAAGGTAACACTTGTGTGCTTAAATATTATCCTTATGGGGCGTGCTGTGGTGGCGCAGTGGTTTAGCACGCCCCACGTTTGGAGGCCTCAGTCCTCGATGCGGACATCGCGGGTTCGACTCCTGGTCCCGGCGACATTTGCCGCATGTCTTCCCCCCTCTCCTTCCCCCTTCCTGTCAGCCTACTGTTGTGGAAAATGTGAGCCACTAGCGCCGCAAAAAACTCTTCAGATAAAAAAAAAAAAAAAATTATCCTTATATGTTGGTTAAAACACATTTTTCTGCGTGCTTTAATGGAGGAACTCTTGCTTTATGCTGCTCTGTCTCGTGTTTCTGATGATGAAATTCCAGGAATAATGGATTTTCCTGCTGCCAAGAAGCTCATGTTCCCCAGAGAAAATGAGAAAACATCAAAAGATCATCCAAAGTTGCTGCTTCCGCGTCTTGTTCTCCACACAGACACTCCCAACTCAAGCTTTGATCCTCCATCACCTAACAAGTTCCTAACGAGGTTATGAGCTTCAAACGAGACTCTGACTCAGCGCTGCATCCAGGAAGTCGAGGTTTTATGCATTAAAGATGAGCCGATTGTCTCCAACCTGGCTTTCTGCGGCTTTGGCACTGAAACAAGTTCAGCTTTCCATTTTCTGACATTTAACTTGGATTTTTATTTGATTAAGCCTCCCTCTTACTTTGGTTGAAATACAGATGAAGAGTAGGGGTCAAATGTCATCCATGCTAAAATGCTTCTGCAATCCCACCTGAATTAATCACACCTGGTGAATCTTTGACCCTCTGCTCATATCATCATCACAGCTGCCAAACTTAAAGGTGACCTATTATGCTTCCTTGAACAAGTTAGGATTCATAAAATTTTTTGAACATTTTAGCTGTTGAAAGGCGTCTTGTCACTTTAAATCCAGATAAGCTGTTGCTGGCCGCGCCCCTCAACTCATCGTTTACACTCGCATGTGAAAATGGCTGCAAACAGATGCGCAATTATACAACTATACACCTTTAAAAAGCAGAAGTGGAGCCTCCTGCACAACCAACAAGAATGCAGCAAGTGGTTTCAGGATGGTGAGTTAACATCAAAACACTTGTCTTTTCCAGCAGCCATTGTACAGCGAATACAGTGGTAAAACCAGCTGACCAAATGTGCTGAAGTTCCACTAGGGTTGCTAGGCAACTGTCTGAGCTCAGCAGGGGTTGCTAGGTAACGGTCTGAGCTCAGCAGGGGTTGCTAGGCAACGGGCAGGCCTCAGCAGGCGTTGCTAGGTAACGGGCAGTGCCTCCGGATAGTTAATTTTTAGGTGCAGAATTGAAAAAGGTGAAAGTGATTATGATTATATTTACATCAGTTGGGTCATGAATGCACAGCAGAAAATACCATTTTCAAAAATTGGATTAAATTATTGCTGAACAATAATAGATCCTGGAGTTTTCTCACAGCTTTTGCAGTCGCCATCTTTGCGGGCCAGCTTACGCACGAGGAGGAAGATGGTGTGCCATAATTTGCCGACAGCTGCTGCAAAACTGCTTGCTTTGGAGGAAAAAATCAGTTTCACATCAGTTTGAAAGGCTATTAAACAGATTCATAAAGCGGAAAACTTAGGATGTTAAATCTATAATTTTAGTGTAGTGTTGCAAACACACAATATAGTTCCAGTTAGCTGTAGGTTTTCCCAATTAATGACCAGTATTATTTATTTTAGTTAAGGAAAAGGCTTTCTCTGTTTCAGTTTTTGTTGTTTAGTTAGTTTTATTATATTTTCCTATAATAACCATTCTGTGAACTACACTGAGGTTGGGTATGAATACTTTTGGAAAGGATTTCCCTTTGGCTACCTTTTTCTTACAGAGTTTTCTAAAGGATAACCGGTTCTATCGTAACAAATGGAGCGGATATAAGCGGTAGACGGACAGAAGAAGCTGCTGTAATTGTTTTTGGTTGCCACACCTCAAGGTCTGTATTTCCTTTCTGTCGATTGCAAATCACTGACAGACATTTTCTCTGGCTTCAGAAGGTTGCAGACTCTGCTGAGGGATGCCCAGAGCGATTGATTGGTTTTGGACAGAATCAATAGGCATCTATCAGAGGGTGATGGAGCAGAGGTGACACTACAGGAGGACATGCAGGACGTCCATCTGGTGGCTCAGCAGCTAAAGAGGCTAAAAGCTAACAGTCATATCTGAATTTAAACTCACCCTCTTGTCCAGGTTCTGTTTCTGTGAATTAAAATATATCTTCAGAAAGTCCAGAAATGTTCAACTTCCGACTCAGCTTGGAAAAGTTTTCATACCTCTTGACATTTTTTGAATTTAATGTGAAACATTAAAACAAAGTGAAGTAGAATGAGGATTAAACATGATTCAAATCATTTTTTAGAAATAATCACACAGTCGGACTGTATCTAGCCTTTAGCAGTCATCAGGCTTTTCAGTTTTTTATTTGCAAAAATGTTTCGAATCAATTTTTCGATTCAAAACGAACTCAAAAATCGATTAACTAATTTTGCCGTCACTTTACAACCACTTTGTGGAAAAGCTTAGGACAGGGGTCTGAAACTCCAGTCCTCGAGGGCCGCAGTCCTGCAGTTTTTAGATGTGCCACAGGTACAAAACGCTGGAATGAAATGGCTTAATTACCTCCTCCTTGTGTGGATCAGATCTCCAGAGCCTTAATGACCTAATTATTCTATCCAGGTGGTGCAGCAGAGGCACATTTAAAAGTTGCAGGACTGTGGCCCTCGAGGACTGGAGTTTGACACCCCTAGTTTAGGAGGTCTTAGCGCTGTCAATCACCCTCCTTTTGGCGCTGCTCATGCTGGAGCTAGCATTGCCTGCTGTGAATGCTAAGGTTAGTTATCATAGCGACTGATGACAGCGGATAAATGGTTGTCTTGTAAAGGTAAGTTGCTTCACTAGCATTAGCACATTTAGTAGCGAGTACCTAAGGTTGATTGACAGCACTAAGACCCTCCTCCTGGCTCTGATTTGTTGTTTTTGGCCATTTCTTCAAATAGTAGCTCAGCTAGAAGGTGGAGGAGATCGATCTTTTCGACGATTATCTGTCTCATTAAAATGTCACGACAAAGTGATGTAAAAGATACGTAAAATACAGGTATATATATTTTATAAAAGTTACATACTGCAGCTTTAACGACAGTTTTTGTGGCTGATCTAGAACTCTAGATCTCCAGAAAATTCCCACACAGAAGTTACTGATGCTCACATTGCATTACGGCGCCAGTCAACGTGACAGAACCAAAAAACAGCATCTAAAATAGTTTCTGTTCTCCGATATCTGAGTAACTCGCTCCCACAGGTGAGCTGAAACACAATATTGATGGGAAAAAAAGAGGTGTAAGATTTTCCACTTGAAAACATTCCTCGACTCAGAAGACTTGTGAGTGGGAAGGTTTTACTCTGAAGCCAAGTCTGCAGCTGCTCTGCCTACATCCTGGTTCTGCTGTTAGGTAACACCTGCAAAAGTTCAGCCAGGCAGAAATTAAAGTAAGAGGAGCAATAACATGTTTTTACTCAAATAAAGGTAAAACCCAGCCATCCAAGAAATTACTCAGGTAAAAAAGTACTGAGCAAATGATCAATCATTTAATATTCAAAAATTACATCATCAGATGGACCAAAATATAAAGTTAAGTGAAAATTTTGGCATTTTAAGGGTCAAAATGACAATAATTCTTATAGGTAACAAAAAAATAAGACAATCAGGCAAAAAATATTTTTCCAAATCAGTTTCTTTCAATAAAAACTTGTGAAAATAAATTCAGGCGTGTGTTTGTGTCTGGTGAATTTAGTTTGTTTTTCATTCAGTGGGTAGAAAATACAGACATTTTCCTCAAGTAAGAGCAAAAATACTTCAAAATAAAATTACTCAAGTAAAAGTAAAAAGTATAGCCTGGTAAAAAATACTCCTAAAAGTAAAATTGTAACTGAGTAAATGTAACTAGTTAGTTTTGAAAACAATAAATATCTTTGTTGTTGAGCTTATATGTCTATTTATTCAATAATTCAGCAAAAAATATTTTTGAATTGAAAATGTTTATTTTAATCTGAGTGGTCAAATTATCAATCATTTGATATTTTAAAATTACATCATTAGACAGAACAAAATGTAAAGTTAAGTGTAAATTTTGGTATTTAAACAACTAAAATGGTAATAATTCATATAGGTAACAAAAATAACAAATTCAGGCAAAATAATTTTTTCCAATAAAAAGCTTTAGCAGAATCTGCTGGTGTCTGTCAGGTGAATCTTTGGTTAAAACATGTTTGTTTTTCATTCAGTGGGTAGAAAATCTAGAACTTTTATTAAAAATAATCGTAGAAATACATAAAAATAAAAGTACTCAAGTAAAAATAAGAACTAAAACATAGTAAAAATACTTTTTTCAAAGAAGTAACTCAAGTAAATGTAAGTTGTGTTAACTTTGCAGTTAGGGAAGCTTGTTTAAAAAATGTCCGTTATTCTAATATCCAATAACACAGAAATGTCTATTTTCACATATATTCAATCTTTCTTTTCTCATTTTCTGTATTTTTAGCCTGCATGGGTTTCCATCAAAATAAAAACGTTAATAAATGGACTTTTGCTTGTGCAGAATCTAAAACAGAGATCATCAAACCCAACAAGGAAGGATTTTGTCGCCTGCAGGTCTTTCTGTTGACACATCACTTGAAAACACTCAATTTTCATTCAAGAGTTTAGATTCATCTCAGCTCCGTCTGCCGTACGATAAACTAAAGGGAGCTTTTGAATAATTCAGCAGCAGCTGTAGTTAGAGTAGTATCTTATTTTTGTAGGTCAACATCCTAACAAAGAGAATGAGATATTTCTGAAGGAAAGCAAGAATCACACGCAATAATAAAACACGAAGAGACGTCTAAGTATCGCTGTGTCAGCAATCTGTCCAGGTTCTGAGTGGAACGATCAAAATATCTTCTACAAAACATGTTTTCAGATTAATTCACCTTTACTGCTGCACCATTATTATCCATGATTTGTCAGAGCAACTTAATTAAAAGTCAATTCAAACAAAGGAATGTCTATTTTACAACCTTATTGGCTTTCTTGTCTTCAAACAACACCCAATGCTTTCAAACACATTAAAATAGTTTAAAACTGGACCTAACATGTTGAAAAATAAGCTAAAGGACAAACATAATGTTGTAATTCACTGTAGTTGTAGAAAATATTATGTACAAAGTTGAGAAATATGAGAGTCAGTGTGTAGTTGTTGTAATCTGTTGTTGTTTGGACTTTTAAGTTGTTTTCATACCTGATAGTCCAGTAGACTCAATTCAACAACAAGAGACCAGATGGTGAAGTTCACTGTCTCACAGCACTGTGACAAACAAGCACAACTAAATGAAAACGCTGTTCCCCTCCTGGCCTGTAGGGGCGCTGCACCAAGAACCACTGAAGGAAACGACATGGAAATTCATTAGTATTGATGAAAAGCTACTACAGTGGTGTGAAAAAGTGTTTGCCCCCTTCCTCATTTCCTGTTTTTTTGCATGTTTGTCACACTTAAGTGTTTCGGAACATCAAACCAATTTAAAAAATAGTCAAGCACAACACAAGTAAACACAAAATGCAATTTGTAAATGAAGGTGTTTATTATTAAAGGAGAAAAAAAATCCAAACCATCATGGCCCTGTGTGAAAAAGTGATTGCCCCCTACACCTAATAACTGGTTGGGCCACCCTT
>CAEFZX010029041.1:0-21733 GCA_903066825.1 Alfaro cultratus
TGGGTGATGTCATCAGTTACCTGCTGGGTTCTACCAATTAGTGGGTTTCTTTGGAGTATTGTTTTGTTTGTTTCTCTTTGAAGTAACTTCTTTTTGGGTTATTTTCTAGTACATGGTTTATTTTTCAGACCATTTCCTCATGTAAATGAGTTTGCAAATTAGATTAATTATTATATTTTTGTTTCTTTGTTTATTGTTTGTTACTTTTGACCTGTTTAATTGTGGCCTGGTCCACTTAGGGACAGGTGTGTTGCCAATTGGCTTTTAAAAAGACTGGGCTTTTGAAAGCTCAGGAGGAATATCTGAGGCAAACATGTCCAATAAACGTCATCAGAAGAAGATGAAACCTGTGGCTGATGCTGCTTTTTTTGTACACCTTGAGGACCCTTGACCACACTATCTTACAAAAACAAACAAAAACAAAAAAAAAAACGTCTTTTCCAACATTGAAACCATTCAACACCACAATGCAGTGGCAGTTCTGGTTATATTCAGGATAGGAATAGAAGATCGACCCAGGTGGAAGAGCTTCATAATCTTTTGATTTTCCTCATAAGTGTGGGGTGGAACAGATCAGGAAATCTATAAGCAAACAGGGGCACATCTGCAGAAAATGAATGAAGTCATTTTGAGGAGAGAGGTGAACGAGAACTATTCTCTTTACGGCCGTCTGTTGACTGATCCCTGTGTGCTCCTATATAACCTCACTGGAAACCATGGCTTTCGCTTAAAGATGCAAATATGCAAATGTTGCTTAATTTCCCTTTTGGGATCAATAAAGTATTTTTGAGGTGAACTGAATAGAATTGTGTGTGAGGAAAAATACTTAGGACAAATGAAGTTCGTTTCAGATCATAATTGATTGATTGTCAAAGTGTCAATTTATAAGTATGGACAGTTATGCCACCAGGTTAATGCAGCTTCATATATATATATGCACATATATTTTATATATATATATATATATATATATATATATATATATATATATATATATATATAATTTTAATAAATTAGTTTTTCACTTAAATTGGGCACAACATTGTTTTTTTGGGAAGAATGATTTTTCCAGTTCTCATTTTTAACATCAAAGCAAACTGCCATTTTATCTATAATATGCAATGCAATACACTGATCCGTGACAAACACACTGTGTAAACTGAAGGGGGCAACCTGGTCTCAGGGGTGAATTACATACTGAAAGAGATCATTTCAAAAACCACTGCTATAAGGAATATGAAAAAGAATCACACAAGTACTGATTTATCTACGCTGATAAAAAACATAAAAAATCCACAGTGATATCTCAATCGTTCTAATACTGCAAAAGCAAAAAAAACTGATGCAGTTTTTTTTGTTTAATTTAATAGTGCAGAACCGAAACATCAACTAATTCCATTTAGCTAGTAGCTTCAGAATGATACTTCACGACATCAAGTCAAGATACGGACGTGATTCCCAAATGTGATTAACAATAGAGAAGGAGGAGGGGTGTCAATGAGAAACTAGCAAATCAATTTATTACAGCCAGTGGTTTCAGCCACTTATTTGTTTAATGTGGTATGACATTCCTCCCAGATGACTCCCCGTCAGTTTTATCCATATTAATGAGCACCATCAGCTGGCAGGGTGAGATAAATTTGCTGCCTCCTTTGTCCTCCCATACAGAAAGCCAGTTGCAATAAAATGTAGTAATGGTTGTAATGTGCCGAAACCAAACACACCAAAAAGTGACTTCTGTCAGAAGAACGGTGGAAACGTGGAACAGTTTGAGGTGCTTTGCATCCCAACATGTGTGCCAGTTACTTTAAGCCTTTCCTTAAATGACTGCAGCAGCTTTCAACACATTGTGATCTGGTTGTCAGCTTAAGGCAATATTTGAAACATTGGAATTTTGTATTACATGATGCAAGCTCAGATGTTTCGTTCACAGTACGCCTGTCAATATAAGCAAACATGAAAGAGTCAGTTTGTGGCTTATTTTTTATTTATTTTTTTTGCTTTTAATGCTTGATTCATACCAAAGACAGATAGGCTATACCACAAATGGTTCAGACAGCAATAAACAGGATGCTAATCAGACGCAAATCGCCGTAGCGCACATGTTCATGGGAAAGCTTTCGTATTCAGATGAGCTCATAAGCAGAGGCTGGCAGCCTAGTCTCATTTAATGATCATTTTTCCTGTACTCTGCTGTTTGAAGATGCTCTTTTTGTTTGGTTAACATTCCTCCATTACCGTTTGTTGGATCTCATTAAAGCAATGCCCTTATGCTGCATTTTTAACATACCTTCACTGACAAAGTGAGCTTGGCACCCAGAGGGAAAAACCTCAGTTAGATTATAGTGTGCCTACCAACCACAGATTTGTTTGGAAATGATCTATGGAAGTACCTGGGATGTTCAGAGGTCTTCAAAGACACACAAGACACAATTATTAACACTTGGCAGAGATTTGTAGAATTTGTGATTTATGTTTGCATGGCCAGATGGTCATTACATACAACTGCCCAATATGCCCAGAATGCGTGTCACATAGGCCCAATGTTGCAAGTGGTAGTTGAGGGCACCTAACACATTGTACATTTTTGCTCACCCAAGACACCCCACATCAAGAAAACATGCTACGGCTCAATAGGTACAATCGCCGTCTTGCAATCTAAAAGTTGTGTGTGCGATTCCAGTTTTCTTTTACCACATGTTGAGGTGCCCCAGGGTAAGGCACTTAACTCCAAGTTGTCGACAGTGTATGAATGTGTGTGCGTCTGTGGCTATCTGTGTCCATCAATAGCCCATCAGCGGGCTATTGTGTAAAGCACTTACAGTGGTCAAAGAGCTAGATAAATTCAGACAGGATTCCCATGACAGCTGCATGTTAGATTCTTTGCAGCGCCGCTTTTCGTTCCACACCAGATCATAACTGCCCGATCATGTGGCAGCTATTACATCAAAGCAGAAATGGCTGGGATATGAGTGCTGCTATGATCAGTATCAGTCACCACTAACTAATTACATGTTGTAATGTACTGTACCTTGCGTGCTGTTAAGCCATGGGTGACCATCATGTGTCTGAACGCAGGTATCTCTGGTTAGCTCAGAGATCAACGTCAACTATAGCTCTGATGGCCCACTTATAACATTTGATGACTTACTTCTTGGTGCACAAGAGAAAATTCTGTTCTACACTAATTTGGTGTTGTGTTCATGCCCAAATAGAGTGCCAAGCCTTTTTTTTTCTTTTTTTTACAAGAAACCACCTCTGTGACTTTGTAGTCAGAGAGGGGGTTTCTTACTCCAGCTCTATTGAAGCTTCATAATAAACCTATAGTTAGACTCATGTGTCAAACAGTACAGTATGCTCAATTATTCAAAGTAGTTCAGAAAGTTTCTGTCTGAGGAAACCCAGCAGATTGGAGTTTACCAGGGAATCAGCTGATAAACTGGGCTGATAAACTGGTTTCTCCAGCTGCTTCACAGCTACGGTCCTGCAACCTTTCATTGCATTCCTGTTCCAGAACAATTGAATCCAATAAGTGGCTCAGTAGAAAGCCTGTGAATACGAGCCCTGTGCAGAACTTGATGATGAGGTAATTTAGACATTTGATCCAAGTGTGTTCATGCAGAGACCCACCAAAAAATTGCTGGACCGTAGCTCTGGAGGACTGGAGTTGGAAGGCCTGGATATTAAACATACAAAGAAATGGATCTTGAGGACTGACTTCGGAGACCCACTCTTTTAAAGCCAGAACAGAGTTGTAATCCTAATGATTAAGGATTTCATTTAATTTTGATCAATTATTTTGTCACTAGCTCAAATAAGATTTGAGAAACATTTCATCTATCCTAACCCTGAACAACGTTCTGTAGTCCAATATGTGGGTATGAATTGCTCAGGGAACAGAATGAATGAATATAACCTGCTTTATTCTGCATCAGCACCTCGTGAGCAAAAAGACCGGCACTATGAGAACTGATTGAAGAACACACCATATATAGTAACCAGTCCTGTGTGGCACGGCAATAGGTGGTCAGCGAATAAGGTGCGTGGGTGACGACAGCAATAAAAACGTTAATTGTTATTTTCCAACTTCCACAAAAGTAGCAGTGTTTGAAGCGACTATAGAAAATGCGGCAGCACATGTCCATTAAAAGGCTGCTTGCTAAACTTGCTTACAAAAAAAGAAGCAAATTACCACTGACTTCTTTTAATTGGACTCCGCATGATGTGCTGGTGGTGAAAGAGAGAAAGACAGCGTGTTGATGTGAAATAGACAACCCACTGTATCTAACCGGAGCATCTTCTTTGGAGACGATGACCTACTTTTCCCGCACTGCATTTTTAGAGCAAGTATCTTTGAACAGAATCTATTGCAAAAACACGTCTTAATGCACTCCCTCTTTTCATAAACAGCATGGGATATTAAATACAACCATTAAAGCAGGGTAGGTCAGTAATTAAGCAAAGTCAGTCACCAATTAATTTATCTCTACATGCTTATCTTTGCATAGCACATGGGGAATATTAAAATTAACTTCTAGTCTGACAGCCTAAAGGAGGTAAAAAAGAAAATGAGGAAAATCATTAATCACTTAGTTTTCCAAAAGAAAGCAGCTTGTTGCAGTGGAGTCCAACTGCCTAGAAGGGTTAATATTAGGCACACGCATGCATACTGTGATGATAACAGAATAGAATAATTGAATTGAATTATGATTAGTGAGTTAGCAATTTGACTGGCTACTTTAAGCCTGCAAGGATAAACGAGTACAGAGAATGTTGAGAGTTCAGTTCATTATCAAGGCCCTGAACAAATACAACATACAACACAATAACCCTATTTAGGGTCAAGCACATAAATGATTTTAGTAGAGCAAACTAAATTAAGCAGTCTGTGGCACCTGTAACAGTGATGTTACAGGTGCCACCTACATCCTGGGTTCTTACCGGGTTCCACGGTTTTATTTTATTTTTTTTTTCTCTTCTCACAGTCAGAGCTGCAATATTCACAAGACATTCAGTCCATGTCTGGTCTCAAGTAATCTGAAATCCAAGTCAGCTCTGATGTCTGAAGGTGAATACGAACCGTTCTGTAGTTACAGTAACTAAACAATGTCAGCAGGCAGGTTCTTTTAGCATTACAAGCTGAAATTAGCTTTACGATTTATAGCTTCTGAAAGCTTCTGGATATATATATATATATATATATATATATATATATATATATATATGTTTTTTTTACATATTTGATAAAACTGTCACTATGTCATGATAACATAGCATAAAACAGAAAATGTGAAAAAAAAAAAATAAATCCAGTTCCTCTGCCTTCTCTCTCTGGTCCTGTCATACGCAGAAACACAGCGCTCTGTCAGAATCAACCAACGAGAGGAGGGTCTTAGTGCTGTCAATCATGCATTTGTATGTGTTGCTCGCAACTTCTTCCTTGCTCCTTGCTGGCCTACAAATAATCCATCACAAGAAAACCTGCCATTAAAGCTAAGGCTAGTTAGCGAAGCCAAAAAATAAAAACAGTTTTCCTGCAACAGCAATTTTTGTCTCTGCCCACTTCTAGCAAAAATAAGCATGATTGGCAGCACTAAGACGGTCCTCCTGGCTCAGATTGGATGTGTCAGACTGGGAGTGGTGAATACAAAGGAGAGCACATTTATTTAAGTGTAATACACCCTCCATTGCAATCACACCACAATATTTAACAAATACTGTACGAAAATGTATCACAGTTACTCCATATAAAGTGTCGACGTTAGAATATCCGAAAACCTTCTCAGCTCAGTTGCAAACAGAATCCTACTAAATGTGCCTCAGGTATTCTGAAATGTGGTCCAATTAGTAAGGAAATCTTAGTCCACAAGTTGCTCCTCTCTATGAATAGGATCAGATGGGTGAGAAGGACGGTAATGTATTAAAAAGAGAAGGGAGAGGTAGGTGGGAGGAGGCATTAGAGCGTAAATTGCCTGGCAGAATGTGGCATGAACGGAGAGTGTTCTTGATGAGTATTAATGATATCAGAAAAGTGCAGCCAAACATGCACAGTGGAGAGACAGCGAAGACAGGCTGTAATGGATGAGGCTTAGTGAGAGAAGTGGAGGAGCTAGTTGGACTGCAGCACAGCACATAGGTTACTGAATATTAAAAATTAATGACTATCTCAGTGATTTACGGCAACACAAGGGTGCTGTAACCCAACCTGTGTAAGATGGATGTCTTGGGGAAAGCAGGAAGAAGACTGATGCAAACCGTGTGAACTACTAGAGAGTGGGACCATGGGAGCCTGACCCTTATCCTCTGGTACTTTATATCCAGTTGGTGTTTCTCTGACTGGCGAACTGTTTCTACAGTATCCTTTAAGGGAAAAAAAAAAAAAAATTAAGCAATAAGACCCTTCGCCTGTGCTATGAGAAGCATATCTCAGATGGGGGTTATAAAAATAAAAGATGCTAGGTCTGCTATTATCCAACTTTGAATGAAACCATGAACCTCACACTGAGTGGTTGCTGAAAGGAAAGAAAAAAAAGAGAGGTGGAATCTTTCTTGGCTCATTTTCAGTAAGTGGTAGATGCACAATGACACGCAAAGTCACTACAGGGCCCTTTCATTAAATACATTTGAATTTCGTTTAATTTAGTCTATTCAGTTGGATTTTTCTATTTTGCACCCACATCAAAAAAAGTCCTTGGGTCCATCACAGAGACACACCCACCATTTAGAGTGGCTTATTAACCTAAAATATATATTGGCTGTGTGAGGAAACGAGAGCATCCAGGGAAAACCCACACCTCCACAGGCAATACACAAAAACTCTACTCAGAAAGACCTGAGCTGAGATTTGAATCCATGAATAAAAGCAGTGCATGTATTTATATCAAAACGCAGAGATGCGATGGAGTTGTACCGAGTTGCAGCGCTGCAGCCAATAAGAAAGCTCAGTTCGACTGAAGGAGGCCAGCAGCGAGACGGCCCTGGTCAAAATAATGCCGAACTAAACAAATTGCACCCAAATGTCAAAATTCGCACTGAAGCACACAAATTGAGAAGAATCCTAAAAATAACATATTTAGAAACATTATCAGAAAAAAAAAAAAAGAAGTTGATTTGGGGGCAAGTTTCACTTTAAGTATTGACCGATCATCAAAAGTGTCAAGGAAATCTATCAGAAAATCTATTAGACGATTTTCGGTGAACCCCCAGTGTATATAAAGTATATATACAATTAACGGTCGGTCCGGACTTCCACAAGGTCATTCTAACATCTCAACATGCTTTATCGCCATCCATCTTCTCATCTATCTGACCTTACTAAAGCATCACCACAGCATGATGCTGCCACCACCATGTCTCGCCATGGCGATGCTGTGTTCAGGATGTGTATGGTTTCTTTCCTGCCACACATAGCATTTTGCATGTAGGTCATCATTTAATTCTACTTTAAACAAACTCGCGCTCCCTAACCTGCCTGCTGTTTTAGGGGCTTGAATCTAGGAATGTCTTTTTGTTATGTGGAAAACCATGCCTTCTCGCCTTTTACTTCACAGGTAAATACTAATTCATGTTGGTCTATGTCATAAATCCCAATAAAATTCGTCAATGTTTGTGTTGATAACATGACAAAATGGGACTGCAGTGTTTAATAACTACGGTGGAAACGAAAAGCATGTACTGACTTTGAATATGTGAGTTTGACTGGATTGAATGGATTATATATTTCAGGATATGATATAGATTTTTTTGTAAGGTGCTTGAGATAACATGTGTAGTGGTTGTTGCTCTAAACTGAACTAAATTGAATCCAAAAAGTTTATGAATCCTTTTGAAAAGCGATGTGTTAGATACATTTTTGCTCCTCAGAACTGGTAAGTCTGTTTTTCTTTGTTACTGGAAAAACCTTGGATTTTTTTTTCTGTTTTAATTGAGATATGAAAAGCTGCCTTGAACACACATAGGAAACAAAATCTTGTTTCATAATGGCTGGCTGAGTTTATTAAAATCACTGATATATGGTTGAAATGATACAAATGATACGTGATTCCAAGATTTTGAATGACGTAAATAAGCTCTGTGCCCATTTCTATCATCGTTCCTTCATGCTTGTTACAGGAGCACATTACCATCATATTATTTTCAGAACTAACTAACTCCGTTAGTGGAGCTGCTGTGTTTCGGGTCAGATTGTTAAGCGTGATGAAACAGTGAGGCAGGAGCTTGTTAGCAGTGAATCACAATTTTTCTAACTGCACTTAAAAATGGAAAAATGCAAAAAGGGAAAAAATGAAGCACAGTGCTGGACACTTTATGCTCAAATTAAAGCAACATTGTTGTTACATTTTTTTATTTTTATCTGATTTATTACCACTCATATTAAAAATGTTGTTCTTCAAAATGAAATTATGTCCGTTTGAAGGCTTTCTCTCTGAACAAATAGGAGATAAACATGTTAACTCCTATCTACTCTAAGCCGGGTAAATGATTTATGCAGCAGGGTGAACCTCCTGGAAAGAAAAAAAAAAGATCTTTTTAGTGTCAGACCCGATCAGTGAGAAACGGGTCAGAATCCGAGGGATGGTAATAATATTTCTCTCTTCTTGTTGCTATTCGAGATCTTCTCTCACAGTCAAAACCAGAATCAGAAAACGAATATTATTAAAGCATTTCATGGATAATATGTAACTTCTACCTGCAGATTTCTTTCCCTGCTATTAAACAGGGGTATATATTTCAAAAAGCGAGTCTAGAACAATATTTTTGCTCATACAGAATGCTTAGAGCTTCAAACATTTGGAGCTCATCACCAAAAATAAATCGTCGGGACTCCAGCAGGAACAGGCAAAAAGGTGCTAAGCAGTTATAAGAGTTTGATTGCTTTTCAAAGGTTTTAAATAACTTTTGACATCATCATTTCAGGAAACCATAACACAAATGTTCAAATGCTAAAAAAACAAAACAAACAACAGTTCTCAAACTTTATTCCTGTCTGAGAATCTGAAAACAAGATCACATCTGTGTTATGGTATTGTTGTCATTCCCAACCCTAAACTCTTGAATGCAGGTAAGTTGTATAAACAGGTATTGTATTTATTTGTTTTTAGTTGTGCACTTAAGTAAAAATATCTTTACATCACAAACCTGGAGTTCTAATGGGTGTGTTAGGACAGGTTCTTTTCATCATGAAGCCAAACAAAACGGTCCAGATAATATTACACCCCTGATCCACTGACCAACCTGAAAACCTTTGTGATCCTCAAGAAGAAACATGTTCCTCAGCAGAATCTGATGGGGAAAAAAAAAAAAAAGTTTAAGTGTAAAAAACGGGGAGAGCATAAGGCCTTTTCCTTTCTGCATAACGAACAGACTAAAGTTTGCTTCATGCTCCTTTGAATGGATGAAAGCCATAAGCAGAAGTCGTCAGAGACATTTGGACTGCTGCTCCATGGATTAAGTCTGGCTTGGCTTCATATTTGCATTTTGAGTATTGTCAGTGTGCCAATTTTTATTGTTCTGCAGTGTAAAATGCATATGGCATTAAAACCTAGCCTGAGGCCATATGAACTGTTGGTGTGCAAAAAAATGTGTGTCTTGGTGTTTTGCCAGTCTGCGTTTCCCCTGCAGCTCCGCGTCGCCCATGCGTTAAAAAGTAAAATGTGTGTTCTTGCAAGCTCACAATCGGAGTTGAGTTGACTTTCCTCAAAGATCATGTGTGAGTCTTCACGGTGGAAGTACTTCCTGTGTGTGCAGTCAAAGAAGACCGGGAAAGAGCTTTGAATGAGACGGCTGGCCGATGGGTGAAAAGCAACTATATCTACAACCTATAACCACAGGCTTTAGGTACAGTTTTTGAATTGATTTTGGTTTTTATACCAATTAAAACAATGCAGAAAATATATTCAGAGTAAGCTGATCCAACTGTAGAATAGTTACCCTGAGTTAACATAAGAATCTAATATTTAGTTTACTTATTTTATTGAGAGGTTCAACATATGGCAGAGCACTTGATAATGAAAAATAAACTAATCAGACATGTTGAATATTGATTTTTCTTTTCCCTTAGCTCCTGCCTTAAGAAAAAGAAAGTCCGGTGATTAATACCGAGCAGAGGAGATAAGGACGACCGCACAAAGTTCTTCAGAGGGAATTGAATTCTGAAATCAGTAGAAGAGGACATTATGTGGTTCAGGGCTGCAGAGTGACGCAGTGGGAAGCTCGGTTGCCTTGCAGAAAGAAGGGCCTGGGTTTGAATCCTGAGCTGGGGTCCTCCTGCATGGAGTTTACATGTCCTCTCTGAGCATGCTTGGGTTTTCTCCGGGTACCCCACACAAAAAAAAAACAACTTTTTTGCATGATTAGAAATATGTGGGATAAAACAGGGCATTAAGCTTGCTGGCGCTGTTGATGTCTACATTTAAGAGGCTTTGGCTGAAGAGGTGATGAAGATTTACCTGCTGCAGAACAGAGACAGCTCAGTCGAATCCACCGATGTAAGGGTTGTTATTGAGGGAATAACTGTTCTCGGTAATCTTTGGGATTTCAGCAGACGCTGTTGCTCTCTGTCGGGACTAGCCTAGGCTTCGGATTTGAAATACCCCAAGAGTGTCAGACATAGTTTTGAGGCATTTCAAAAGGATTCCTAGAGCTGGATCCCGGAAGCCTTTCAGTCCAGGTTCAGAGACTTAGTTGTTATTGTGAGGCTGTAGTTGAAAGTTATTGCTATGTCTTTTTATTCACTACTGTTTTCTCTTATGTCATGTTTATTGATAGGAAGCAGCACAGTTACATTTTTAAGCAATGAACTGAATTTTTAGCATTGTGACTATACATATACCCAAAACTTAACAACACAGCACATGAGACAGTCATCCATATGTGGTGGGAAATGTACTTCCACTGTTGTTTAATCCACAGTGAAAGTACTGTGGATTAAAGATAGTAAACTGTGTTCTGTATGCAGAATTTAGTGTAGTTTACTGGATCTGTGCTTCAGACATGTCTCAAAAATAGAGCTGTTTATAAAAAGTAAATGTGTAATTTATTGGAAAACGCTAACTCGTGATCCGCCTTTATACGCACACACACAAGTTAAAGAGTGAGGAAAAAAAGAAGGCAGTCATAAAAAATAGTATTTAAATAGGCTAAGCTTTTTTTCCTCTGAGTTCAGACAGCAGAGGGTTGATCCAGAAAACAAGTTAGTGACCTGAACTGGATTCTGCAGACCAGGAACAGCCAGTGCAGGTCAATCATTGCGGTATATAGCATACAGATGGCTGCCTCTCAAGCAACTAAAGTGCTTCCATTTAGATGACAGGAGACACACCTGCAAATTCCAAGTAATAAGTTACGTCCTCGCTCCCATGTTGAGCTACACGTTCAGAGAGCTAGAAGCTGCCAGAACACCTAGAGGTACGTTGGGCTTCAATAAAAACAAACGGCCATGGGGTCAAACGTCAGCCGCGGTCCTTGTTATTGGCTTTGCACAGGTGATGGTAGCTGAGCCGGAGGTGAGAAAATTCACTTACAACCACACTGTGTTGCCTTTACAGTGAAGCTCGTTGCTTTCAGGGGAAATAAATCCTTGGATAAACCTACCATGGAAGATATTACATTTTCAAGTGATTTAAGTTAGTTGATTTTTTATCATTAATGTTGTTTTATAACTAATAGATGTTATTGAGCTAATGTGCTATATGCATTAATTAATTAGGCTAGGGGAAATATTTAATGGCACAGACAACAAGTGTTGAACACAATTACAGGATTTACTAAATGATATGCAAGATTTCCCCTACCAATATTTGTCAGTCCAGCAAATAATTATTGCGCGATATATTGGCGCAGGAAACAATTGGACTTTTCTTGGACAGAAAAATAGAAACATGCACAGACCTATTTACCGATTTAGAATGCAAAAGTTAAAATACAATGTGGAATTACTGTAGTTGCCAAAAAATGCAAATTTGCATATTTTTGATTACTTCGATGTGAAAGGGGATGAAGAGGTAGCTGTTTGCCCTTGCGCTGATTCAGAAAAACACTCAAACGGTCCGGCTGATTACGCTACACAATCACCAGGCGCTGCAGCCTATGAACAAGCTCTGCAAAAGCTTTTCACTCACAGAAATACGAAACACGGTTAAATACGAAGAGGACAGTCCCAGATGGACACCACGCACCTTGGTTGTAAATATCTCCCAAAGGATGACAGATGTTCCCAATCGATGCCACAAATGGCAGGAAAACATGCATAAGGGTCTTACGCAAAAGCAAATCTTTAAGAGGAGCTAATGTGGGCTGGTTTGACTGCATATTTCCAAGTATCGGCTCACTTGACCGCAGCATGACTAGACCTTTTGAACCCGTCTACAGAACCGTTGGTGAAAGTGTTAACCACCAGCGCACACTGCTAAATCCAAACAAGGTAAACGTGCATGTTTTCCTCACGGAAGCAGTAACAATTTTTGTCCAAACATGGTGTGAGCCGTAACATCCAAAGAGCTCAGCTTTGGCCTTATCTGACCAAACTACATTCTTACAGGTGTTCTGCAGTCAACATTAAATAAACTTTATCATGCGTTTTCTTCAGCAGGGAGTGTGGCGAGAGGTAGAGGTCATTTTATTTACATAGCACATTCTCAGCAACAAGGCAATACAAAGTGCTTTACAGGAATTAAAAGGAAATACAAACGAAATAATAAACCAAAGGAAAGAGCAAAAGAAGAAAAAGCTAATAATGTTGTTAATTAAACTAGTGAGGCCACTGGGGTTAGCTGTGTTACTTAAATGTACCAGTTGTTTTCAGGGTGCTTTCTGAAGGTCACAGTGAATGCTCCTTCATTGTCGGGCAAATCATTAATTATTTGTTAGAAATCTTATGAGGGGCTGTTTTATACTAAAACTTAGAACTGTAACATTTAGAGTTTTATAAGTTACCAGCTGATATGGATGTGCACATAGGAGCAGTAACGTTTACTAAATCCATAACTTCATTTGTGGACTAATTTACTTTGATTTCTTTGTGTTTCAGACCTGCTTAAACTACACGTTCATGCATATTTTTCTATGCTGAAATGTGATAAACAGAGACTGTTTGGGGTTAAAGACACTAATCTGAAAGAGCTATATTGTTACCTTTGTTACTGGAAGTAACCACAAAAGTTTCTAATCTCGTTTAAACACTAAACATCTCAATCAAATAAGTTATAAATGCATGAATACCACAAAATATGATCAGATAGGAATAAAACTAGTATAGAAATAAATCCTTATTATAAACAAAAGTGTTGGACTGCTCATGGATTCACTGGGGATGACTGAACACACAACGTGCTTCCAGCTCCTTGCAGCTCTTTCCCTCTGTAGTCTCTCTACAGTCGACAGAGTCTGTGGCACTGCAGCACAGTCTCCTCCAAAAGAGGAAATTATGTAAAAGGACACATAACATGTTGCCTTACTTATCAATCACTGCATTAACATTTTACCTCGTCCCCTTTTGAACGAAACTTGTACTGTATTATAAAGTAATACATGACAAACAGTAACACCTGATTTGATTGTAATGGGTTGATTTGAATATCCGCTCTGCTTGTTGACATGAAATGGACTTTAAAGGCAGTCTAAGCAGACAGGGAGAAGGATATAGCACACCATATTGCAAAAAGAGGAATGACAGTGTATGTTCCTGGTGATTTATTTATAAAACAAAAGCAAATCTTCCTTCTGAAGCTTAATTTGAATGACAGTGAAAGGCAATTATCCTTGCTCACATCTGCCTAAATTCAGGTTGGATGTGGTGTCGCTCTTTATATTACAATAATATCTATTTGGGTCTCTCATTAGCTGTCCTAATAACGCAATTTCCTAGAAGAAAAATATTCCCCTGGGAAATATATCAGTAAATCACGAAGCAGATGCTGCAATCTTTCATTAAAAGATATTGTCAAGATTACATTCATTATGCACTTATGTTCTAAGCACCATTTCTTTATTATGTAAAGTAGAGAAGCTTACCAGGTTATGTTAATTAATTATTAATATAAATGCATGTTTTTCATCCATGTTTCACACCTGAAACCTGAAATAGGCCGGACGTATTAATTAGTTCCACATTTTCATCAGAAGAGGAAAGCATTCAGATTTTAATGTGAAGAGTGTTTACATCAGTAAACAAAAGACGTGATCTAATAAAATGTGCCATAAACTGGGAGATGGCTCGATCATTTCAAATCCAATTGCCAAAGGGTTTGTTGTGGATCCTACACTGTCAACGATTTTTATATCAGGATAAATGTCAGTGGATCTGCTCAAATACCCTCACAGACACAAAGCCAGCATGTGCACAGTGAGTCGAATCCACAATGAACTTAGGCGTAAAAATGTCCTTTAAATCCCATTCAGAACATTTTTCCGAACTTTCTTTCATCTGTACAATGAAGCCAGTATCTTTGGAAAATTCAGGTTTAAAATGGTCCACAAACTAGTCCCTTCGTTCATTGTTAAACTACTGCGATTCTTTATAATATTGTCCACATGAACAAAAGGAAAAAGAAAAAATGCTTTTCCGGTGATCCCAAATTGCTACAACAGAGCTCTGATGGCAAGTAAAAAGAGAGCTTATATTTCTCCAGTTTAGTTTTTCTTCAGAGGTTATTAGTTCTGTTCAGGGTAAAATTTAATTAACCTGTTTTCACATACGACACTCTGAGTGACCAAATTCAATTTATTTTAGGCAGGTTTAATTTATACCCAACAAGCTACTTTTCTGTCATACTGTAAGTTTACTGATGGTAACATCCATAAACACAATGGGATGTTGAAGTTATGAGCCTGCTGTCTGGTGGAGCCAGATCTCATTTTGTATCGTGTAGACAGTCATTCTGTCTACTTCAAGCTTTCTTTTTAATTAGGCTTATAGTGAGAATGGTTTTGGTTTATAGTTACTCTGCAGTTTGTTTGCCATATGTTTTTTTGATCTGCTCTCTTCACTCACTCTGTATGCACTTGCAGTTACAGCTGCTGTTAACTTTATATTCTTCTTGTTTTCTCCTTCCATAAAAAATATGCCCTACTTGTATGTCTGACTCTTTTTGTTTTTCTGTCATCTCCCCTCCCAGCCGGTACGGTATATGGCAGACCATTAGCCTTCTTCTTCTTGACGTTTCTCCCCGTTAACAGTTTGCTGTTGTTCTCCGCCATTGCTCCATATTTGCTCAGGTTGAGGGACTGCAGTAAAGTTCATCTGTGATGTAATTGTCTGTTTATGATCAACTAATTATGATCTCATTACGATTTAACTAATCGAATTAAGATTTCATTTTTAGCCATGAGCATTGGTATAAATTGCATTGTATAGAGATACAAAATTTATGTATTAGATGTAAACTGCACAAAATGAAGTGAACTGAACTGAAATAAGCATATTAAACCAGATGCACCAATCAGATCACTCAAAGTGAACAATACAGTTAAGTCCAGATTTATTCATACCCCTTCAGTCTAGTTCTGTAGGCTACACATGACTGCTGACTTGACAGTTGTCCAAAAGACGACCATTGACACTTTGCAGAAGTCACAAAAGAATAATTGCTAATGAGACTGACTGTTCACAGAGCTCTGTGTACAAGCACGTTCATAGAGAGGTGAAGTGGAAGAAAAGATGTGGAAGGAAAAAAAACGTACAAGCAACAAGGATACTCACCTCCTGAGAATTGTGAAACCAAACCCATTTTAAAATGTGGAGAAGATTCACAAAGAGTGGACTGCAGCTGGAGTCGGTGCTTCAAGAACCACCACAAACAGATATATGGCTTCATCTACAGTTGTCTATATCTACAGTTCATCCTGGGGACAAATATGAGTCAGACTTGGACATCAAAGTACAAAATGAAGGAAACATCCAATGTACTTTTTTCCCCTGTGTTGTACAGAAAGCATTTGGTAATTGTCTTGTTTCAGCTGAGAAATGCCAAATTTGTAGAAATGTCTTGTTTTGTTTTGTGCACACTCTAATAAATGTAATAAGTGTTGAACAGAATTTAGGCCTGAATCCAATTCCGTTTAAATCCTGAAACATTTTTGAATACTAAATTAGTTTTGAGAGTCAGAATAAAATAGCATTTTGAAATTAAGAAATACACTTTTATCTCTAAAAGGACCTGCTCACCTATCCAAATCATTGAGTTTGGGTTTTCCCAGCACTTTCAAGGCTGCAGATGAGCAAAATCCAGCATGCAGACTGCTGCAACAAGCACTTGTGAATGATTATTTCTCTTAGGAGATCCTCACATTCTAGTGCAATACTTGTAGTCATAAAATTCATTAATAAATACAGAGACCTCTGTATGGTTTATTCATTTGGCTAGTTGGGGTTTTTTTTATAAGTTCGTGCAAAATGCTATGGATGCAGACAGCAAGGAGAAAAAGAAAAAAAGTGAAAAAGGAGCATTGAGATAGGTTTAGTGCTTAAGTGATTAGTGTGGTAAGCTCATAAAAATATTCTGCAACAAAATGTTCCTCCCACATGTTAAACGAAATTACCGCAATCAGGATTCCTGCCACGGGATTCTTTAAAGAGGCAGCAGTGGCTGAAAAGGTAAAGGGTTTATATAACAGCCGTAAGGTCGGATGAAAACCTGTCCTTTCCTGCTAACTGTCAAAGTGTCCTTTTGTCTCTGTGAGACACCATGCCCAACGCTGCTCCTAAGGCTTTCATTGTGGGGGGAAAAGTAGTGTAAAGGAAAAAAAACAAAACAAAAAAACAGACCAAATGTACTGTTAGAAGTTCTGTGAATATGGGCTGCTGTGGGTTATGTGAAGTGTAAATTGCTTTCTGTGATCAACTCAATAAGAAAAGCCCTGTTAACTAATAGAAGGAAATGACTGCAAGTGAGGCAATCATGAGTTCAAGGTGGCTCTGTTCCAAATACCGCTGATGCTTATGCTACTTTCATACTGGCACGAACTGAAAGGCAGATCAGTGTTTACATGAAAATTATAGACGGGAAATCATTTCCCCAAATGTGTCCAAAGACTGATTAGATAGAACTTAATAGTGATGACGTGCATACTAATTTGAAAAAGTCTAACCGATCCAATATGTGTACCAAATACAAATCAACCTCACAGCTGTTTTGCTTCCTGCCTCCGGTGTGTGGCCCCTGGCCCCAGGCCCTCCCCTGTGCGCCTGAGCCTCTCCAGCCAGCTGTCCCTCCAAACCTTTGCATCGTTGCCATTTCGCAAGGATCACTGCTTCACAGGTATCACAGCTCCAGCCGCAGGTTGCTCAGCGCATGCAGCAGTATAGCTGTCAAACGTGTGGACAATACAATCACATGCCAACTCTGCAGGGATTATTCCCACCCACAGAAGCCAGAAAGAGGCATGAGAATTATTTTTTTCTCTCTACTTCTTTAAACATCATCCAGCTCCTCTGCACCTAGGGAAAGACTCAAAGCAATGTGGGTGGATAAAGTCTGGTTCCCTGGGACTGTGTGGCTCCTTCACTGACAACCAGTTCATCTTCTGAGGGACAGCCGGTTGGACACAGTGCGGAGGAGCACAGTGGAGCCTCGGGTCAATGCATTGTCAACTCCCTGGTCCACTTTCAACACCGCGCTTGGAATTCAACCCTGTGTCATGGAAGCTGCGCCGCTTCTTTGATACCTCGCCAATTGAGAGGGGCCCAGGTAATGGCTGGAAAAAGGAAAGCAGCAATGTTCCAAAATCCAGAGTGAAAGCTGCTAACGTAATGGGTTTTAGAAAAACCAGCAAGTCTCTTCAGGGCTGATAATCAGTGAGAGCCAAGACAAATCTGGAAAGGCTTAGACGGAGGCCAGGAGCTGCACAGACCAGAGGGAAGAAGATGAAGACTAAGCAGATTTTTACTTTAGGCATTTGCACCCTCCCTGTGGCGATCTGGTGCATGATGACCTATGAGCCAAAAGATAAGCTGAATAGCTACTTATCTAGCAAGAAGTATGAGGCTTAGCTATACCTTTTGGCCACCTAAATACGTGGCCAAAAGGTGGATCAAATGCATCTCTACATATGGTGAGACCATAATCTTAAAGCTGCTGATTTTTTTTTTTTTTTTTGTAATTTAATTCAAAACCTAAACATGGGTATGTAATTTAAGCATTTAAGCCTGACCATTTTTTTATGGCTTTCAGATAAATACAAAACCTAAAATCCAGTCTCTGAGGAAATTAGAGTATTGCTAAGATCCAAAAATAGTTTATGCACAAACGTCATATTTTGACGTTGTGGCCAACCAAAATGTTGGGCAGACTGTGGACTTGACAGCTGTCCACAGCAGGGGGTCACTGACCCTCTTTACATGAAGGTTAAGCCATGAAAGGTCACTGCTAAAGAAGCTGGCTGTTTACTCATTGGGAAAGTTGAGTGGAAGAAAAATGTGTGGTAGAAAGAACGTGCACAAGCTGTCATGAGAGGATTATTAAACGAAGCATACGTAAGAGCCTGGGGAGATTTACAAGCTGTTGACTGCAGCCACAGTCAGAGGTTCAAAAACCACTGCACACAGATTAATCTAGGACATGAACTACAACTCTCACATTTCTTATAGTAAGCATCTTCACTGGTCTAAGAATAAAACGGACTAGAAAGTTAATTTGTTCTCCAAAGTCATCTTTTTTAGATGAAAGAACATTTCTGATTTCACTTGGAAATCAGCTCAGGTTCCAGAGCCTGAGCATGGACTGGTAAAAAAGCTCTGGAGATGCTGATTCCATTTTCCATCAGAGCTTGGCACCTGCCCACATTGAAGAAAGTGCTGAAACCTCCTTTAACTGCCCTTGTATCATCGTGCTTAAATGGTCAGTAAACTCGCCAGACCTAAACTCTGAAGCTAATCTGTGGAGTACTGTCATGATGAAAATGAGAGACACACGCGACAATGCAGACAAGCTGAAGGTGTGCCGAGTGCATTTCATGTACGATGCATGGACATCTCGTTCAGTAGGCTGGTGGAAATAACCATCAGAATTTACTGAAATGCTTGAAATCAATCACTCTGTGTAATAAATGTACATATGAGTTTACCTCTTTTAAAATTAATGACAAAAAATAGATTTTTAATGGTGGTCTAAATGATTGAAAAGCAACTGAAAACTGCAGCTTTAGTACTGAAAACACAGAATGTTAAATCACATACCCATCAAAATAAAATCCAATGTTTTTTTGTTGAGGTTATCAGCCACCACAATCTACAAAAACTCTGAAGAATCTGAATTAGTATGAGTTACAACAGCATTTAATTCCCTTTGGGATCAATAAAGTATTGTTTGAATACCTCGACAAAAGTAGACGTTTTTTTTGTGGGGGTTTTTTCTCCAGTAGAATCAATCATGTTATCTGGGAAGGTTTTACAAAATGCTGGTCTCCATCATTTTGCCAAAAGGAAAATGAGTCACAGCTTGCCTATCTTTTCTAGCCGAAAGTGTCAGATAATTCTGACTTCAAACAGCCCTTGCTTAGCATGAGAAATGTTTAAATCTACAGCAGTCCAATTAGAAAAGACGGAACAAATATAGCTTGATTGGACTGCTTGCCAGGATTATGTGTACTCTCTGTAAAAGCAACATGGCAGGATAAACTTGGTATACAAAACGTAATGTGAATAAATGTAATGATTTGGATTTGGTTTGCAGCAAAGAGGAGGAAGAGAAGCACAGACCCAATTTGACCCTGGATCCATGATAAGCTAGCGAGTCAGCAGCAGACATGGGGTTTACTGCAGGTGCCGAAGGAGGATCCAGAATAAAACGTTTTCTGCAGCTGTCTCTTATTCCCCGCTGAAACTGACTTCCTAGAGACCTGCCCATCTGTCACCTCTCCTGGAAACGTGGGCCGCCCTTCACTGGCAGTACACCACAGTGAGAGCCCGCTTTTTCTCATCATCATCAGGGATGATGATGAAAGGGTGATACATCAGGGTGAATTCTTTTTCCGTAAAGGAGCTGGGTATTTCATCTGGTTTGCATAGTTACTGCAATATCTATCGAAACATCTTCAGAAAAACTGAGCGAAAGTTTGATCTCCTTCTATTTAAGCCTGTTGTAGTAGAAATGACATATTATATTATATTATATTATATTATATTATATTATACGAAGGCACTCTACAGCACTATTACTTTCCTCAATTTACTGGGAACGTAGGCGTTGCCAGAGGAATTTTAGTGAGACCTAACCCTGAGGATGAAAGCCACATTGCTCCTCCTGACTCTGATATTTGACCATCAGTTAGATCCTCCTCTCCAACACCCCAGAGGGGAAGTGGGATCCCCAGATAATTGAAACACACTAACTTGCGTGTCCTTGAGCGTCCATTACGTTATGTTGTTGAGTACTCGACTTATTGTCTGCTTAGTCATGACATTTCACGCTTGTTTAAGGGTTGCCTTCAGTTCATTTATGGACTGGGTGTGAACGTATGACCTTCTAAATGACAACTACATTTTTTTTAGAGGATTACATCTGGAGAGAGTGAAACAACATGAGGAACAGAAGTCTCCAGGAGTCATTCCCTGATGCTGTGACCTCAGTAGGTTTGGGTACTGTCATCCATGAAGAAGAAAATCGACCTAAGTCACTCTTGCAATGCCACAATAATTGGATGAATGATTTTATTCAGGTACTATTACTTTTTAAAACTACCATTCATAAGGTACATGGCATTTCAGTATTGACTGGAGTCTAGTCAGTGTTGCAGTCTGGGTGGTTGAGTCTAGTCACCCTCGGCCAAAGAGTGTACCACTGCCTCCTCCCATGGCTCATTCAGTGGCAACAGTAACTGATGCATGGCATTCTCCTTGACAAGTCTTGGTGGTTTTCTAGTCTGCTCAGTAGAAATCTGCTTTCTTCAAATCGCTGTACTGAGGCCCATCGGTTCCTCATCCAGAGCAAATGCTCGCTGACACATTCAAGATGAATGCTGTGCCAATTACCATGGAAGGTCTTCTCACACAGAGACCATGATGACGTAAGCAGGGTTTTTAAATGGGCGGATGTGACACTCCAGAGTCTTTCACCTCCCTTTGGATGTGCCTGGAGTTAAATAGCATTTACCATCTGGCTCCACAGGACACTGTTACTAAGGAAGCAGTCATCAACACGGTATCTGGCCAAAATACATCCACTTCTACGTCTCTCTGTGAATCTTCCAGACTGTGTGTGTCTCTGCAATCTGTTAATGACACTCTGTGACAGTTCGGTGGCGTCTTCCCTCAGAGAGCATCCTGCCTGAAGGCTCGCAATACCCAGGAACTGCTTATTGACCGTTGGGTGTCGCCTTCATGCTATGTGGCCAAAATTTGGATAGCTTTTCAAAGAAGGACCGTTTAACTGTGAGTTGTCATTGATCCCAAAAATGTAGTGGTTGACACACACATCAGAGAGAATAAGGAGAAAAGAATATAATAAAATATCCTGTTTTGCAACTGAGTGCTGGAAATTTGTGCCATTAGATGTGATTTTCTGTTAGAAACATTTGTTATGGAGTAAGCACTGAAACACTGAAAAGATATGTAGATTTAGAATTTAGAGAAGGCCTAAAGAAGATCACCTGGAAAGGTTATACAGCATTTTATGTTATTGTAAAATTTCATAAGAAAAGCCATACACACATAGCACACAGACTAGATAGATAGATAGATAGATAGATAGATAGATAGATAGATAGATAGATAGATAGATAGATAGATAGATAGATAGAT